>JAMRYI010000517.1:0-118543 GCA_029231635.1 Ditylenchus weischeri | reverse complement strand
TTATTAAAATCAACAAGTGTTTACGAACAACAAATAAATAATTGCTGCAAAAATAATACAAAAATGCGAAAATTTTGGAAAATTTTCGATTTTGGGTGAAAAAGGTGAAAATTTAAAAAAACATTTTGATTTTGGGTGAAAAATAGAAAAAATAGTTTCCGACTAGTCGGAAATGTTGTTTCTACACAAGTCACTCATTGGGTTCTACACAAGTCACTTGTGCAGAAAGTTGGTGTTTTGCATAATTGGTTGGCCGCTACCCGGGATCGAACCCTCAACGACAATCTTCATGTCACAAATCGCTGCGGAGGACTACTCACCTGGTATTGAAATTTGAAAGGTACCTGATTATGCTTATTTCAGACTGAATTTCTGAAAATTTTCGGCTTATAATAGACTAAAATGTTCAGCATGAAAAATGCAACAGAATCATTGCAAAGACTCACCAGACAACAAGCAAATGTAACAAAATTTAGGCCAAAGCAACGTGATATTTTTGTTTTCTAAAAATGCCCTACAAAATTTCAAGAAAATTACGAAACCAAGCTACAGCCACCTGAATTTCCGTCCAAAAGAACCTGGTTTTTGTCAGTACTTGACATAAGGCCCCAACGGCCGAAAGGCCCCAACTGGCCAAAAGGCCCCAAATCAAAAAAAGGGACAAAAGGCCCCAAATCAAGAAAATAGACCAAAAGCACCCAAATCAGTAAAAAAAGGCCAAATGGCTCAATAAAATCACTAATAAAAAGGGCCAAATAAAAAAGGCCAGAAAAATAATCTATTAATTATTTCTAATGCTCTAAGACGACGGAATACCAAAATACTCGAAGAAACAACCAAATTTATTCCAATTCATAACAAATTCATAACAATTCAAAACAAATTTCAGACAACAAAAGTTCCTAACATGTGAGAAGTGAGAAAAAAAACTTTCGAAAATAAACATTTTCCAAAAAAAAATACATTTTATAAATTTGGAATAAATTTGGTTGTTTTTTCGAGTATTTTGGTATTCCGTCGTCTTAGAGCATTAGAAATAATTAATAGATTATTTTTCTGGCCTTTTTTATTTGTCAGTGATTTTATTGAGCCATTTGGCCTTTTTTACTGATTTGGGGCCTTTTGGTCTATTTTCTTGATTTGGGGCCTTTTGGCCAGTTGGGGCCTTTCGTCCGTGACCGGGTTTTTGTAGGGTTTTGGGGTCAAATTGTTTCGGCTTAAAGCTTGTTTTATTTGCTTGTTGTCTGGTGAGTGTTTGCAATAATTCTGTTGCATTTTTCATGCTGATCATTTTAGTATATTGTAAGCCGAAAATGTTTCAGAAATTCGGTCAGAAATAAGCATAATCAGGTACCTTTCAAATTTCAATACCAGGAAAACAGCTGGCTTCACCTCTTTTCCTAAAATTTCTGAGTGACTTTTATGGAACTTTTGTGCTGATTTTTCACCTATCTTGTAGCTCTTGAATTTTTCTACAAGTATTGACCAAGCATCAAGCAGTTATACACAGCTATGACATGTTCTTCAGCGGCTTTAAGTGAAAATTTGTGAGGCGAGAAAATGGTGGTTTTGTGAGTTTGACCCTGGTTGTCCATTTTTTTGCAAACAGATTGTAGCTCACCTACACTTATTCGAAAGAGCAGATCGTGACGGTCATTTTGGTGTATTATGATCGTGGGTGCAGCACTGCAATCATGGCGCACCACTTGAAAACCTGTGGGTATCCAGCTGGATTTTGAACATGCACAATTTGTTACCTACTGGACACTTTTTCACCTACTTCGTCAATAATTGAAGCGAGAAAGACCCGCACCATCGTGTTCAGCATGGGTAGCGCCAACTTTTTCATAGAAGTCATGAAATTTTGATTTCTTTTAAAATCTGCTGACTTTGCAAAAACTTTTTATTTTTTTACTCCAAAATTAGTAAAGATAATTATATTATTATATATTATATTAATTATAATTTATACCTAATGAATTTTTGCTACAAGAAATTACATGACACCAACTACGTTTTTCGTATAAAAAATCAAATACCATAAATGTTCTAATAGGGCACCTGGGGGCTCTATTTTTCAACCCTCCGAAAATCGGGAAAATTTCGGGTCGATCTCCGAAAATTCAAAATTTTTGGGTGAAAATTCAAAATCTAAAAAGCAGAATCAGTAGAGCTCGTGGGAGTTAAGAAAATGCAATGAACAGCTTTGCAAAATATTGACTCTGCTCTGAGATTCAGACCCTCAAAGTCGAGAGGGGGCTCTATTAAAGAGGGGGCTCTATTAGAACATTTACAGTAGGCGCCTAAACCAGTCAAAAATTAGGGGTTACAAGGAACTTTTGAACAACTTGATACAACAAAGTTTTAATGTTTTTTGTAATTTTTTTATTACACCATAAGATGTCACTTAAGAAAAGTTTTCTGAAAAGTGTTTTTAAAATTATTTTGTCAAAATACAGATTTAAATTTGTTAGTTCTTGGCAAAGTTTGGCAATATGTTAATGCAAATGACTAACTGAAGGTATTTCAAATTAGGTCGTAGCGTTCTTCCTTAATTTTTGTCTTATTTCATCAAAGATGAGGGGCCGAGTGGATGAGGATAAATTTTTTCCTGGCTGTGGGTGTCCAACCGAAAACAACTCGTTTTGTTCAAAATAGCATGTTCAAGCGAAATATTCTATATTATTGTAATTTTAATAGAAAATTTTCGGTCTCTTTTCCGCCAAACTTATGTAAAAAATTATTTCTAAAACAAGAGCCGCGATATAAGGTCACGCGGTGCGGGAGGTGGTTGGTACATTTTTAGTTTTTCGTAAATCGTGTTTGAACGTCTCCTAAGTAATTTTAACATGCTAAGAACGATAAAAAAGCTATTTTCTCACACTTTCCTATTTAAAAGTTGATTTTTTGCAAAAAAATTTAGCAAAAATTTGACTTTTCGCCTTGGGGGACCAAGGTAAACCGCCTTATATAAAGGTATCCTACCCCGTCTTGGTCACTGGAGCAGGGCACAAAGAGCCTCTATATTCATTTTATGATCAAGAGACTTGCTCGGAATTACGTCTAAGATATGTGTGTGCGCATCTATTACTCAAAAACCCCCATCTCCCCCTTCGGGGGAGCAGGTGGCTTGGGGTTGAGATGCGCACACCCACATACCTTAGACACAAATCATGCATGGAAAAAGCATGCATACCAGAGTTTTTTTATGCGGTAAGCCCCAGTTAACAAAACTATTTTCAAATCCTATCTTTTTAGGGTGTCCGGGTACCTCTTTAGCTTATCTTAACTCGGTCCTCAAAGCGAAAAGTCAAATTTTGGCAATTTTTTAGATTTTTTATTTTATATTTTAAATTTTTTGCTAAAAATCAACTTTTTATATGGTAAAGTGTCAGAAAACAGCTTTTCTATCGTTTTAAGCATAAAAAAATTACTTACGAGACATTTAAACGTGATTTACGAAAAATTAAAAAATGCGATCAAAAAAAATTTGTCCTTAGATGTCCTTAAATACCGTATTATCTCTAATAAGCGCCCCCTTTCTAATAAGCGCCCCCCCCTCTACTTTAAGGGTTTGTATCTCGGGTTAGAGCAAATATTTTTCAGAGCTGTTTTTTGCATTTTTTAACTCTCACGAGCTCTACCGATTCCGCTTTTCGGGTTTTGGTTGTGCACCCAAAAATCTCGAGATCGACCCAAAATTTTTCCGATTTTCGTAGGGTTGAAAAATAAGCGCCCCGGGGCGCTTATTAGAGATAATACGGTACAGGTTCGACTGAATAGATATTATATAAAATACGGTACTTAAATTTGTTTTAAAGGCGTGACTTTCTACAATCACCATATTTTCTCTAATATTATAGACTTCCTCTAATTATGTACCCCCCCCCTCTAAGCCGTTTTACCTAAATTACAATATTTTACTTAAAAGGGAGAGGGTAACTTTATATACACATAGACTATGTCATTAATTTGACTACCACTGGGTGCACACCTTATTTTTTATCTTATCGAAATAATTTTATCGAAATAATCATTATACTCTTGGCACACGGTTTCACACATACTGGAGCTTATTTACATGCAAAAAAAAGCTCAATTTCTGAAAATTGTTTTGGTGCTTTTCTTTGACGGATTCGATTGGTATTTTTTGACTTTTTTCTACAAGTCACAAATGTCATATATGAAAATATAGACAATTTCATTTGAGCTATCATACATAAAAAGGTAATATTTAGTCAGAGCTGAAATTCGAAAAATTCTATGCCATCCTACCCAACGGTGCCCCAGAACTTTTCTTTAGTCAGAATCGATTTTTTTTTGCATATTTCTTCATTTCTTTCATAGAAAATCATTTCCAAATAACAGTGAAATCTTTATTCAAGGCAACGCATAACATATTTCGTAACAGCAACTATCATTCATCAAAATAATTTCCTTCGGCCTCAACAATTTTCTCCCATCTTTCCTGCAGCTTTTAAATCCCTTTAACAAAAAATCCGGCCGGTCTTGAGCGCAGAAGGCCTCGAGGCATCTAAAACATGCTTAATTTGAACACAAGTCACATTTCAATGAAAACTGAAGAATTTCGTGAAGAAATATGCGAAAAAGCCAAAAATCGATTCTGACTGAAAATTTGAAAAAAACGCGAAGAGTTATGACACATACTGGTACATGCTAATTTACAACCTTATACTCAAAATCTAGATGTGCTTTCTGACGTTCTTTTCAGCACATGATTGTATACAATCTTGTGAAAAAATTACACAAAACAGTTTCGAAATACAGTCGAATCTGGATAAGCCGATACCCTGATAAACCAACGCTTTTTTTTTAATTTGGTTGGCCGGTAGAGAAATTAGTCAAAGTTTATTCTCGATAAACCGAAACCCTGAGTCCGGCCATGTCTAATAAAATTACCATCGATAAGCCGACACCTTCCATTTTTTGCAATATTTTTAGTCATTTTTTAAATTTCTGCCGAAATTTGTTGCTTGAAGTTTTGTTGTCTCATTATTGTTTGTTTTCTTCGTTATTTTCTGTGTCGTTTCTATCTCACTTTTATCTAGCTTTACAGTTTCTTTTGCTTTTCAAATGTCAACAATTATGAGATGAAGGACCCCGAATACGATCTAGGCAGATTCACAGCATCTCAAGTTCTTGTTAAAAAAGGGTAAATTTGTTCAAACTTACTGCAAATCCTATTGTCTACTATTTCATCTTGTTTTTTACTCTTATTTATCAAAAAATAAATAAAAAAAATATTTAAAAAAAGAAAACAAATTCACAGGGAGGCAAGGCAATTTTTGGTAGGAATCCCTACCAGCCGGTTGTTGTTGTTAAGAAACTCGATAAGCCGACGCTCTTATATTGATATGACTATTTACTCTAGATAATCCGAGACCCTCGGTAAACCGACACCTAAGCCCGTCACGGAGTGGTGTCGGCTTATCCAGATTCGACTGTAACACTGAAGTCCGCCTCTCTCAAAAATACTCTTTTCTTCCCTGATCAAACCATAACAAGTTGCTCATTTTTTGAAATTGCCCGTATACAGTGTTTTCAAAAGTCACACTATCACACTTGGGTCACACTAACTTCACCGACCTTTTTATCCAAAATTTTGTTGTCTTATCTCAGATTTTTTCACATCATCTTGTAGCTGAGATTTTTCTCTATCGATTCAGTGGTCAAACGTCTCTGTTAGAAATAATTTTTGACAAAATCACACCAAGTGTGACTTTAAAATCACACTTTTCATGAAAAGATGTGACTTTAAGGTCACACTTGGTGTGATTTTGTCAAAAATTATTTTTAACTGAGACGTTTGACTACTGAATCGATAGAGAAAAATCTCAGCTACAAGATGATGTAAAAATATCTGAGATAAGACAACAAAATTTTAGATAAAAAGGTCGGTGAAGTTAGTGTGACCCAAGTGTGATAGTGTGACTTTTGAAAACACTGCCCGTGAAATAGTGTAGTGATAATCACCAACCTTTCTTCTGTTTTTATCACTGTGTTTTTTGGCACTTGAAAGGCACATGATAGCGTATAGTGCTTGTGACTGCATTTGATCCGAATGACCTTTGTATTGATTTTTTTTATATTAAGACTGAATTTTACTTATTTTCAGATATACTCAGCTCTACTAAGTCAGGCAGCGAGCAATGACAGAATCCAATCGATATACACATGAACCGTAAGTAAATATATTACTAATAAAAACTTTTGAAATTGGATAAACTTATTTCGTCTGACGAGGGAACGTTTAATCGAAAATGTGTCTTCGCCAATCGATAGACCTTTGAAATCCTTACTTGACATGAAGACCCTATTTTACTAAGGGCTCGATTTGGAAGCCCTTTGTTGGGACTCCACCCTGAAAATTTTTCCTCGAAACAAAAGTTTTTTACATTTACGCTGAGCAATTTCGACATTATGGACAATAATATTGATATTATGTATTGATAATATTATAATATTGACCTCGATGGTAAAAGGTTTAATTTCGAGCCGTACTGTCAAATACTGTCAAAAATTTTATTTTTGTACTTTTTTCATTACTTACATCAAAAATTTCATTGCAAAAAATTGCAGCTTTTTCAGAAATTTTCTTTTGATGATGAGCGATATTTTGATCAACGATTTTTAAATAGACGCTATCTTTTTTCCTGAATCTTCTGTTTTGAATGCGGTATCGTCTGTTGTGATATGTTTGAGACAATTTTAAAAAAATATGTAAAACCGAGGGTTTCGTTAAATCAAGGCTTAGCTTAACCCTTTTCAAGATAAAACCAACCAAATCAAGCCCAGGGGTTCGTTAAACCAGACGTTTCGTTAAATCGAGGTTTGACTGTATATGACTGTAATAAATTTTAGTGCTTCAAAGAAAAAGACATTGTATGAAGTACTGGAAATCGACAAAAAAGCAACAGACGATGACATCAAGAAAGCCTACCGGAAACTTGCTCTGCGCTACCATCCCGACAAGAATTTGAATGGCGACATCACCAAAACTGAAAAAGTAAATTACTAAATATTTTTTTGGTCAAAAAATTGTCAAAATAATAGTATGAAATTTAGTTCAAGGAGATCAACTATGCGAATGCTGTTCTGTCCAACCCGGAAAAGAAGAAACTTTATGGTAAAAACTATTAGGCTAACTGTAATAATTACGTGTAATATTGCAGATGACTATGGTGACTTTGGTCTGAAAATGATGGATCAGCTAGGAGAAGAGAGAATGGCGCATTTTCGTGGTACTTTAAGCAGTAGTTTTTTGACAACTAATTATTTTTTATTTCAGTTATTATGAAACCATGGGTCAAGGTATTTTAGCTTTTCGATTTAAAAATTTCCGGTACTGCTACGATTTAAGGAGAGCCAATCTCACGAATTTTTTTAAGTTTTATTCCATAAACGTATATTCTAGAAGTCATTTGTTCGAATTGGAAATATTTCTGTTCAAAATTATTTTGTGACAAGGAAATACCGAGAAAACTGGTTCAGAGGAAAGAAAACATATTGAGTATTTCCGTTTTTTTTCACGCCAATTGAATTCATTTTTATGGTCTTGAGGTTAATATTCCAATTGCACGCCACTTATTTCTCTAAATACCTTGTAGCGTTTCTTATCGTGGCCACTTTCGCCACCACTTTGCACTTGGTCATTTCTTAAATTGATGAAATTAAAGCTGTGACAACGAGGTGCTAATTAAAATGGTTACCTTGTTGAAGGACCCTGTCTCTTCCTTGTCATGGCAATTTCACAGATTTGAATGCGCGTGGGACCACACACAATTTGTGAGCATTTTAAATTTTAAGCGTTATGTGATACTCGATATCAACCACAAATCATATGGAGAAGGTTGTGTAAAAGCTTATTCGATCTGGCATTGTCAAGCAACGTTGGGATCGACTAGTGGATTGTTTGAATTTTTGAATGAGTTTACAGTTTTATTTTTTAAACAATAGATGTAGACGAAAAAATAATTCGAAAACATTATTGACAAAATGTGGTGGTCTCGCGCGCATTGAAATCTTTGAGATTGCCATGATAAGGAAGAGACAGGATCTTTTAAGAGGGGGCATGCTCGTCGCCAACGGGAATATTTTGAACAACGGATAAAAGAATTACATTGTAATACAAATTCGTTGATTATAAGACTTATGCGACGAGCATGCCCCTTTTAAAATCTTCTGCGTAAACACGCCAAAAGCAGTGTTGTTCCGGCAATTGACTTTTCCTCTACTAGTAGCCATTCCTCAATGACAGAATCACTTTTTGAATTTGGGACAGTAGAAGTTGAAAATACCCAATTGTCTTCCGAAACTTTTTCTACATTATCTGCAGAAATCAACACTTATTTTGATGTTGTATTGAAAAAAAGTGTAGCGTCTGGGTTAGATTTTTGGGTCAATTTTTTTGTAAAATATACAGCAAAAACCAAATTTTCAACCTGGCGCCGGCGCTGGGGCAAATTTTTTAAGGTAGGAGGCGCTGGAGCCAAATTTTTTGAGTGAAGGAGCTCAGCGGCGAAGTTGGGGCTTTTTTTAAAAAGAGGTCGGCGCCGGAACAACACTGGCCAAAAGTTTGCTGATATTGTTGAACCATGATGAAAAGTCTCTCTGATAAGGCTACCATCGATTACCGATTGCCCCTGGAAACGACACTTACTGTTCAAATTTGGTATTATAAATTTTTTGGTATTATTATAAATTTTTGAATCAGCATTCCCTAAGATTTTGATTTTAGCTTTAAATGCATTTAAGAATTTAACTTTTTCAGTGGGTCATGTGCGGTTTGTTCGTATTGACGGCTGGATGCTTTGGGTGTTTCTGCTGTTGTTGCTGTGGATGCCGAGTTAGTTTTTTAGTGTTAAAAAAACTTCTAAATCATTTTTTCTTTAATTACACACCAATAAAAATTTCAATTTTTAGTGTTGCTGCAACTGTAAGTTTTTTTTACTGTTTTCTACAGTTTTTTACAGTTTTTTTTAACTATAATCAACTGTTGAAAGTGTAAAAACAATAAATTTCAGTCTGTTGTGGAAAATACAAACCAAAAGAAGAGGATTATATGGAAGTAAGCATTATTAATTAATTTTTTACACTACTAATTAATTGTCTTAGACCGATTACAACAATATTATCAATGAAGACCGAGATATTGAAGATCCGATCATGTCGCAGCCGCAAAATAATAGCCAAACTCAGGTTTTTATTATTATTATTAAATTTAGTTCTTTTCCTTTATTACTATATTTACCTTAGCCTAATGCTCCAATTGTGCTCGGTGCACCGTCTACATCTCCTCAGTCAAACTATGGGTCAACTATAGGATCTAATCCGATTTGAACGAGCATCAAAGTCAAGGTCTCTAAGAAGTCTGGTGATCTTCATTCCAAAAATTCTTCCATGCATCCATATTTATAGAGACTATAATTGTTAGAGCAAAAATATATTTTCGGTGCCTTTGCTTTTTATATAGTTTACTATGGCGACTGTTTACGTTAAAAGTGTTTTACTTTGTTCTGTACTCAAAATAAGCAATATTTGTCCATAGATGTTGTAACTCTAAATGCGTTTGTAAAAATACCGATATGCTGCTTTAGTCTGCTAAATTCCATAGAAATTCTTTGTTTGAAGTCTCTATAAAGTAGTTTAAAGTTAATGCAGCCTAGGGTCGCAATATTGAGGTTCGACTTTTCAAAAAAATTTAAGCTTACCAACTGTAGTCTTAGAAAACCAAGGGAATTTTTAAGCCAGATTTTAACGCACATAGAGCCGATACTGTCTTTTAGTAAACAAAAATTGATTTTACGCTTTTCATTTTACTCGTACCATAAAACTTGTGTTTATCAAAGCGTTCGCCTGTTCAAAACTTCTAGTTTCTAAAACCAACTTTTTATTCACTTTATTTACATAGATGTATCACCACCATTTACGTACTGTGTACATATAATTACATAGAGAGACCAATGTAATTTTCGCTTTGCTCAAATTTACTTTATTTCGCTCCAAATTGTGTTGATTTCAATAAATTTTTTGTTTCACAAAAATCGAGTGTAATGAATATTGTTTGAGTGGATGGGAAGGGTCAGACAACGTTTTGTGCCTCTGAGGATTTTGTTAGCGAGTTGTGGCTTAGTGCGAACACTGATAGCTCTGCTGGAGGGGTGCTCGTCAGAAACTCGATGGTCTGAGTGGTCCGGGGTCGTCGGATTTTGCCGGCGGCTTCCTAAAAACTAAAATGTTATTGACTTTTTTAATGTTTTGTGAAACTTTTATTTAAAGTACAGTTTTTGGTGAAATTCTATTCCGACAGGCAAAAACACTTTAGTTACAAAGACCTGACTAGAATAAATATCTCATTTTCTAAAAGAAAAAACTCCAACCTCGCTATAATTGTCGAATTCATTGATGTTTTGCAAGGAGGTTTGTCGGTCATATCGCTCATGTACTATCTCGTCAACAATAGATCGGAAGAGAGCAATCACCTCTTCACGCGACTCAACAAACTTGACACGGGTTCTCCACTCACGGATCAGACGATTCCACTCTTTGGGTCTAACCTTGGCGCACAACAACTCTACTTCAGTGCCCTCCTGAAATAATCCTGTTTAAATTGTGTAATAACAAAAAAATATTCAGAAATCGGCCGGGCGTCTTACGAAAAAATACGGTATTTATTTAAGTAAAAAGTGCTCACCCTAACAGTCAAAATTTTCTTGGACTTTAATCGCCAATCCATCAGCCAAGAGTAGTCCGGAGTTTTGGCTTCTCTCAGGCATTCTTGCCGTTTTTTCTCCTAAAAAAAGATATCAGGTTTGATTTTTCAAGGTTTGTTTTTTAAAATTTAAACTAGATTTTATTTCAAATTTTTTTAAATTAAATATTTTAATTTCGAAAATTTCAAAATTTAACAAAATTCTACCTTAATACTAGGGTGGTGCACGGTCGGTTAACCGACCCGGACCAGTTTTTGCCCAATTAACCAAAACCGAAAATCGGGTACAAAAAAATGCGGTTAACCGAAAACCGGGTACAACAAAATTCCGGTTAATTTACGACGAAAATAGCCGAAACCGAGTTTTTTTCCGGTCAACCGACCAAAGTGAAACTAAAAAACCGTAACCGAAAACCGGGTACGCCAAAATGCGGTTAACCGAAAACCGAGTAGTGATAAATTAACCGTAACCGCACCACCCTACTAAATACCTGCTAATATTTTTTTGATGTTATGTATTAGGCTACCACATACTTCCGCGCAACACGACCCATGCAACAAACTTCAGAGGTTTCCACAGAAAAGATTTTTATTTTCGCTTGCAAACATCTTATGCTCAAAATGACCGCTAGAATCTAGAGAACATTTCGGTAATTTGACATTTATAAGTTTATACAAAAAAAGTTGAGAAATCAGCAAAAGCAAGTCGCGCAACAGCATTTTGCGCAGGTCAAGTAGCTGTCAAGTACACATTGTTGTGCTATTTGCTTTTGCTGGTTGATGGTCAGGGTATACGGCACTAGCTTTTCAGGAGGGAAGGGGTTAGATGACACTAGCGCAAACTACTTATTAAATTATTTTTAAACGCAGTTAGAACTTGTTTGATTTTAACAAAGATCAAAAATCCATTAACAAACAGTTGACTTACACTTTCTTGTTCAATTCTTGAAATTTCTGCTTGAATATCGCCCAAAACTAAGTCACACATCATGCTTTCAATGTCACCACTAGTATCCGTCTGTGGGTTATGTGGTCGGGCCGAAAACGGTCGGATAGAAGCCCGAATATTGGATTCACTGCCAAGCCACTCCATTTCACTAGAAAACACAGCTATTGGTGCCAATAACACGTAAAGCAAGCAAACAAGCAATCAAAACAAATATCACTAATTGGTGAAAAGATAATTTTCCTCTTCAACCAGGAAACTACAGCTGACTGGTAATAATTCTCAGTTTATTCTTCATTTTTATAGCAGAAGATGGCACTTGGGGTTGTCATGGTAGTGCTTGACATATGAGAATATCCACTCCCCTAGCCAGTGGTGTGCTTTACATTTCTAAAGCTTTTTCAATAATCTGCTAGATGGCTAAAAGATTTATTTATAAGAGATTTTGTAAAAATAATAAAATACAGAAATATAGCAAGGAATGTTTCCATTTGTATAAATTAGACCCTATTTTTAGGTCTGGATTGCTTTTTGATGCTTAGACTTTGAAGATTGGCAAGGATTGACTTTAAAAAGACGTTGACGTAGCAGAAGTGAAGCTAAATTGTAGGATGTTTTTAGAGTTAAACAGCTTTCTAATATCTTGAATTGATATAACCAAAGCTTACACTTGCAAACGTCAATGACCAGTTACATAGAGAATAAGTAGATTGGTTGCTTAAAGAAACGTAGTATTTTGCAAGGATCCTTAAACTGAACTTTTTTTGATTTTATAAGTGTTGAGAAATTTGCGAAATAGAGTGATTAAATACCCTATTTGGGCAGTAGGCACTAAAATATGTTGAAAATTTATTTTTAATAGACCATTTTGTAGCCCTGAATCTCTTCTTTAAAGTGGCATGCTCACCGCCGATGGGAATATTTTGAAAGGCGGGTACCAGGTCATTCAAAAAAGAAATATTTTGAAATGCAAATTTGTTGAGTACCCCTTTGTGATAAGTAATGAAAACCGTTATCAATATTTTGAAAGGCGGGTACCAGGTCATTCAAAAAAGAAATATTTTGAAATGCAAATTTGTTGAGTACTCCTTTGTGATGAGTAATGAAAACCGTTAACGCCTTGCAATAGCATCGGTGGCTCAGTTGTGAAGCGGCGATGGACTGGGAAAGTCGGTCGTCGGTTCGATTCCGACTGGGTGCATACTTCTTATTCGACTTTCACAAAATTGCGTCATTTTAATTTTTTTTTGAATTTCACTGGTACCCACCTTTTGAAATATTCCCGTCGGCGACGAGCATGGTCCTTTAAATGGGTTATTAGGTTTCACAGTTGAAAAAAAATTATTTCGAAAGTTGAAAATAGACAACCAGAAGAAAATCTTGCGGAGCATTTTTTTGATTGCAAGTAAAACAATAAGAAACTGTGCATGCAATTTTTTTTATTAGTATCTTTGTTGTAGCGCTGGTTCAGCGCTTTCCGATAGATGTTGCAGAATTTATTTTTGTTGTCATACCGTTGAGATATAATCTTTTTAAAAAATTTGTAAAACGGGAAAAAAACTGAAAAATATAATTTTTGATGAATTTTGATAAAGTTGCATTTTTTGTAACGATCGTATCTTGAGCAAGTTTAAACTAAAAACAAATTTTGAGAGATAGTTCTGAACGCTCTTGAGAGGCGCTACAATATAAACTTAACAAATTTGTTGTAATTTGTTTACAAATGTGTTTTATAGCCCTTAGAAAACAATCATTTTTTGGAAAAAAGTGCGCTGCAAGATTTCATTTTGGGTATCTCTTTTGTTTTGCAATTTTTAAAATAGTTTTTCAAATTCGAAATCTAATATTCCATTTTAAAGAAAAGATTCAGGACTACAAAATGGTGGATTGGAAATCACTTTAAAAACAAGAATCGAGTTAAGGTCGCCTTTTTGGAACTTGATTCTCTTGGCATCCGGCGTTGTCGCATTTCTCCCCAATTCTAGACTATATCTCTTCTGAAAGCTTGTGACGCTCTTACCTTCTTGGATGAACCATTCGACGCACTGGGATCGTTGCTGAGGCGAGTATGACATCTGAAAATACACATTTTTTTTAAAATGCAAAATTCTTAACAAAGAAAACATGTCAACAATAAAAATGTGGTGTCATTCGCTTGCCTAGGAGCTGTTCTTTCGAATAAAAAAAAGATATCGCCAAAATTCAATCGCACGTTTATAATGGGACACCCTGTATATTTAGTGCCTAACCAGCCGCTTAAAAAAACGGGAACTTTATGGACACCTATACACCTGGACACCTGTGTGACGTGATTTTTTGCTATTCCACTTAATCGCGATTAATAACTTTTAAACACTGTCAAAGTGCCAGCGTCAAGGATGGACAGCGTAAGAACTATCTGACTGCGAACAACCAGTATTTGTCCTGCACAGGTTTAGTGTTCCTAAAGAACACCTATAGAACATAATATATTGGAAAAGTAACAGTATATTACAGTCGAGTGCCGATATAACGGCACCCCTGGGGACCGGTCAAAGGTGCCGTTATATCTGGGGTAACATGAAAAAATCTTCATTTGACTAAAAAGAAAATTTTTTATTTGACTGAACAGGTGGTGCCAAATAACACAAACAATTTAACGATCTACGGAAAAAAATCGGTGTACTTAAACCACCTGGATGGTACCCAAACCACCTGGATATTAGCCGAACCACGTGTATAGTACTTAAACCACCTGGATGGTACCCAACCACCTGGATGGTACCCAAACCACCTGGATAGTACCCAAACCACCTGGATGGTTCTCGAACCACCTGAATGGTACCCGAACCACCTGGATAGACTATTTTCGTTCCATCAACGTGAAATGTGAAACTAACTGACTATGAGGCCATAATTAGTTTCATTCGGTAAAATCGAAATACTTGCAACTTTTTAAGTCTAGAACTATCAAAGTAAATAAGCAAAGAAGTTAAACGGCTCAAACGGCTAAAACGGTTCAACGGCTGAAATAATGCGGCTCTGTCCTAGAATACGTTTCCATTTTTTGCCTGGGTCCACCTTGTTGTTTTTTTACATTTTTTGCCTTGGTCCCCCCTGTTGTTTTCTGACCCTATTTTCAAAGATAAAAATTTTTAATCTTATTTTCAGGATGAAACTCTCTTTAGTTGATCAACCATCAATTCGGCAAGTTCTTGAATTTGAATCCGTGAGTTTACGTCAGCTGTTTCTGTTATCAATTGAATCTGTCCTTTCTATTCTTGTTGGTTTCAATTTGCTGAAAAATACGATGTCTTTTGATAGATGTGTATCCAGAATGCGGATCATACAGCGTTTGCAATTACAAGATGGAATTCAGGTATTTTTTTATTCAACAAATATCTTCTTAGTACAATTGTAGTGGGTCTGCAAGTCAAAAGGCGTTCCGTGTTCAAGAAGGTCAATAAGCTCGGATTCCTTTTTCGCCAAGTCAAAGCTTTCATTGTGTTATATGTGGTCTGTCGACTTTGATACTAAACAAGAATACCGTGATTGATTGGCTAAATCTCTGCCGTGAAATATGTCAGGAGTAAGCGTTTCGTTCTATTAGGAAATGAAATCATACCGTATTTCCTCTAATAGAAGCCCCCCCTCTAATACAAGGCCCACCCTCAACTTTGAGGGTCTGGATTTCAGGGTAGAAGCAATATTTTGCAAAGCTGTTTGATACGTTTTCTTAACTCCCACGAGCTCCACCGATTCCACTTTTCAAATTTTGGTTGAATACCCAAAAATCTCGAGATCGAATTACAAATTTACCGATTTTTGGGGATCCAAAAATAGAAGCTCCGGGGTTTCTATTAGAAGAAATACGGTATTTATTTATTATATTTAGCTTTTGCAACAACGAAAAAATCTAATGGCGGATGCTCCTCTATTGTCGAAATCGATGAAACCTGCATCTGCCAGCGCAAGTAAAATCGAGGGAGGAAAAGAGTTGGCAGCCAGCAGTGGATCTTCAGTGGAATTGAGCGTGGTGGAAATGGCAAAGCATTCGCATTCCTTGTCCAGGACAGAAGAAAGAAGTTTTTGTTAAAAGTAATCCGAAAGAAAATAAAACGAGGTACGACAATCATCTCAGATTAATGGCCAGCATATCGAAAGCTTAGGAAGCAAATAGGTAAACCTGTTGGTTATAAACACTTCACCATTTGCCATAAGAAGGTTTTTGCAAGGTAACAATTCGTTCCTAGCTAAAAATGTAATATTTTTTTAAAGATCACTTAGATGAAAACAAGAATCTACTGCGCATTCATACTAACAAAGTGGAAGGATTTTGGATGCATGTGAAGCATACAATTAAGCGGTTGCGTGGTACAAGAAGCAAGTTAATTTCCGAAGCTGTATTTTGTCAGAACTGCAGAGCAGATAATAGCAATTAGAGATGATGACGGGACGGGACAATTCCGTCCCGTCCCGTTAATTTTAGAGAATCGTCCCGTCCCGGAATCCCGCCCGGAAATTTTTTGGCACCTGTCCCGTCCCGGTGTCCCGTCCCAAAAAAATTTAAATTCCGTCTCGTCCCGTCCCGAAAAAATTCAATTTTTCAACAACTACCTTCAACTTGTAATTACATGATCGAATTATTTTTAGTTATTCACTTCTCTCTTTGGTACTTTAGGACAACCACAAGGACTTCCCAGCACTGGCAAAGCTCTCGATCTTCTCCCTTGCCCGCGACGTGTACGACTACAGGAAGACGAACCTGGACTCGAAGAAGGCGGAGATGATCATGTTCCTCAACCGCAGCTTGATTGAAATTCCCGATCGGAAATTTTTATGACCGTCCCGAAAATCTTCCCTGTCCCGTCCTGCGTCCCGTCCCGAAATTTTTAAATTTGAATTCTGACCCGTCCCGTCTCAAAAAGGTCAAGCCATCATCTCTAACAGCAATCTCTTGAATAAGTTCTTTGAACAAGTGTCTAAAATCTATTGTATAGATAATATGTTTCCTGAATAGTTGATGTTGTGTTCTAGTGTAGTAATAAAGATAGTAGTAATAAAGATAAATTTTTTAAAAGTTTTGCTTAATGAAAAAAACTAAAGAGGGCCAAAAACTGTAAAAAAGCAACAGGGGGATCAAGGCGAAAGATGGAAACGTATTTTAGGATGGAGCCGAAGTTAAAAAAAGAGAGTAAAAGGCGGTTTCGACGGTTAATCCGAGAGTCGACTGTATCGCAAGAACCCAGGGTTTTTCTATCCTTTCTTCAAATAAAAAGTACATTTGTCAGAAAAAATCCAGTCCTTAAATTTTTTTTACTAAATTTTAAAAAAGGTAGAGATATGTTTTTTAAGCCTAGTGTCATTTCATGCTCTATAAAAAATGTGACAACAATTTTTGATCTTGGTTCATTTTTTTAGTGTTTTCTTACATCCTCGGCTCCAATCCAAAAACAGGTACGAAAAAAGGACGATATGGGAAAAAGTACAAATTTTTTTAAAAGTAAATAAAAAAGATTTGAGGTCCTAAAAAATACAAGTTATTTTAAAAAGTACATCTAAGAGCCCTGCAAATTTTGCAAATTAGTCAATTTAGTCAAATTTTATTTTGTTATCACAAGTTTGTGTAAAAACTGCAAAAAAATAATGTTTTTCGTAGCGGAAAGTTGACGTCATTAGAGCGTGCACATTGTTTTTGCTTCTTTGTAGTTGTTTTTACATTTACATTTTTAGCATCAATTAAATTATGGTTCATAATTTAATATACAATAATGTACATTATAAGTGTTGAAATTTAATAAAATAAAGAAGGGTTGAATAAAATGCGTATATTGATTATTTTTACTAGTTTTTGTCACAAAAACAGTTATTCATTTGATATATTAGAATAAGAAACAGAGAGAGCAAAAAAATCTTTTTTTGTGTTCTTACTTACTGCTGTCGTACGACAAAAAAAGAAAGCTGTATGCAATATAAACACATACGTATATTATCTCTTTTAATCCCCAAGGGGGATTATTTTTCAACCCTCCTCGGGGCAGAGGGGGGGGGGTGTTTGCTTGATTATTAGAGGAAATGGGGGATTAATAGAGGGAGGGGGATTATTTTTCAACCTTTCCGGTGTCGAAGGCACCGCGAATTTTTGAAAAATTTTCACTTGAAAATTTTTTATTTTAACCCTGACATTACGGGAAAAAAAACTAGCACTGTTTACGAATGGGGTCAATATGACCCCAGCCGTAAAGTGCTTAGAATCATTCGAAATTTTGCAATTTCTCACATAAAAAGCAAATAACTTTATTTATTCCCACACTCGTGGCACACTGAATGACCAACACACGTAAATTTCTGACAATTAGAACATTTTGATGACACTTTTCTATCTGTTTCTCGCGGGCACAAATAACAACGACCACGTTTGCTTCCCGACGCAGATTGCGGAATCGCAAAAGTTCTTGGAGGATTTGCTATGAGTTGAGTAGAAGCCAAGATTTGCGCAAGCTCTTCAACAAATAGAAGACGACGATGACGCTTGCCAACTTGATATCCAGCATTGATTTTTGACCAGATAACAAATGCGTTGACAGCAGCAATGTCCTACATGTTGTAGAATACGACCTAAAATAAAAGATAACTCTGATAAAAACGGATCAAATAAGAGAATCTACCATAGGCCAGTGACAGGTATTTCGTTTCGTAGAATATGTTCGCACCATTTGGTCCAAGGTATCTACTCCTCCTAAGATTCCAATAGATTGGATCCGAAAAATACCTCAAAAATCGCAGTATCTGGAAAAATCTATCACGTGCAATTCCCTTCCGGGTGCATTCCCCTTCCGACACTTATGTTCCACAGCATTGCCACAGGCTCGTTCTTACCACGATACACACCTGAAAAACGACGCAAAACATAAGTCAATATTTCAAATCCCAGCAAACCTATCAGATAGAGAACTCCAAGAAATCGGCGAAATTCCTGCACGGTGACGTTTTTCCACTCATTTGTAAGAACTCGAGAGCCTTCTTTATTTGTCATCTCGACGATCGTCTAAACTGGATATATATGACCACATCTGGTAATCATCAAATCACACCTGAACAATTTCGGAGGTAAAGAATAAATCAAGAGAGCTTTCGATGGTGTCGACCCGATGAATTGCGTATGCTGTTACTCCTTCTTTCTGCTTCATGAAATTTTCTGCTGACAGTCTTCGCCGATTTGCTGGAGGCTGAGAATTCCACGCTTCTTTCCCGTTCTTAGACGCATACGACGGAATCACTTCGACTGTTTCATCACCACTCGCTACCATTGGATGAGACACCGCTGAGAGCGTCAATTATATTGTACTATTATATTGGGGTCAATATGACCCCAAATGGTATACAGTGCTGCTTTTTTTATACACCAACAAAAATAAAGCGCCAAATCCTCCGGAAAGTTGTCAAAATGTAGCTAACAAAGAGACGAACAAAGTCACAAAAAATCAGCTCTTAATAATGTCTAGAAAAAAATTTACAGCCGTTTTAAAAGTGCCCTGGGGTCATATTGACCCCACCGTAATGTCAGGGTTAATACCGTATATTTTCTAATAAGGCCCCACCTTCTATTAAGACTTGTCACTCATTTTCCTCAGTCTTTTTTCCGTGTGAATTTTTTATATTTCCAGAAATCGAATATGCTCCAAAAAGTAACTTCAGTGATACAACTGCTCTCCGACAAAGTCAAAGCGTGGACCCCAGTGGTGCGAGAGCTATCCGACCTAGTGATGCCGAGTCTCTCAACTCTACGCAACGCCAGTTTGAATATTTCGTGAACATTGATAGGGATATAGCAATCGCAGAAGATGAACAGATTTTTGTGATTCATTGCTAATTGATAATTTCGATGAAATATTCTTCTTTCATCCAGATGTCATTTGGGCTAAATTAAAGAATACCCCTTCCACTCGATTAAATCCTACCCCTTCCACTCGTTTAAACTCTACCTCTTCCACTCAATTAAACCCTACCCCTTCCACTCGATTGAACCCTACTCCTTCCCACTCGATTATGAACTACTCTTTTAGAAGTCTTTTAGAAGGGTTTAATCGAATGGAAGGCGTAGAGTTTAATCGAATGGAAGGGGTAGGGTTTAATCGAATGGGGAGGAGTGAAAGGAGTAGGGTTTAATCGAGTGGAAGGGGTAGGGTTTAATTGAGTGGAAGGGGTAGGGTTTAATCGAGTGGAAGGGTAGGGTTTAATTGAGTGGAAGGGGTAGGGTTTAATTGAGTGGAAGGGGTAGGGTTTAATCGAGTGAAAGGAGTAGGGTTTAATCAGTGGAAGGGTAGGGTTTAATTGAGTGGAAGGGGTAGGGTTTAATTGAGTGAAAGGAGTAGGGTTTAATCGAGTGGAAGGGGTAGGGTTTAATTGAGTGGAAGGGTAGGGTTTAATTGAGTGAAAGGAGTAGGGTTTAATCGAGTGGAAGGGGTAGGGTTTAATTGAGTGGAAGGGTAGGGTTTAATCGAGTGAAAGGAGTAGGGTTTAATCGAGTGGAAGGGGTAGGGTTTAATTGAGTGGAAGGGGTAGGGTTTAATTGAGTGAAAGGAGTAGGGTTTAATCGAGTGGAAGGGGTAGGGTTTAATTGAGTGGAAGGGGTAGGGTTTAATCGAGTGGAAGGGGTATTCTTTAACTGCTCCTGTCATTTGATATGAATCGAGCCGTCAACCCTAGTGGTGCGAATGCTGAGAACACTGATGAAGTGGTTGGTTTTGTTGTTATTATTTTGCTACATTACCTAGTTCTCATTGACGTTGTCGATTTTAAGGTTGAAGAGCTTCAATTGCATGATGATGATATTGACGGACTAGTCAGTCGCAAAAGGCATCGAAACAACAATTTCTCTACCGAACTTGAAGCAATCGCTCATGCCAACAAATACTCAGTCAATTCGGCAGCTAAGAAGTTCAAAGTTGACAGGAAGGTCATTCGGGACTGGAAAAAGAAGGAAGCAGAAATTGAACAATTGTAAGTACCGAATCGAGAAAAAAGGGATTAAATTATTTCTAGGATTAACGTTATTGGATCGAAGCAAAAAAGACTAGATGGTGGCGGAAGACCGGTGCTCTACCCTGATCTTGATCTACAATTTGCTGAATGGATTCGACAAATGCGTGAGAACAAGCGAGAAGTATCTAGAAGAATTATCAGTCTCAATGCTGAGCAGATTTTTCACGGTACAAACTTTGAGGTATCTATTTTTGCAATACTGGTTCAAGAATGGTTAATTTTGGGCTTAGACATCAGACGGTTGGCTTGAGAAATTCCTGAAACGGCATGATTTTGTATTGCGAAAACGAACTACAACCTGCCAAAAACCACGGAAAACTACTGTGAAGCCATTTGTAAGTTCATCGTGCACGCTGAGCAAAGACGCAAGCAAGAGAAGTTCTCATCAATATACACGATGGATGAAACGGCTGTGTGGTTTGATTGTCCTGACAATCGATGCATCGAGACTAGAGGGGCTAAAGTCGTAATTTTTTTGTTTAACATGATTAACATATTTCGACGTTATTATATTAAAGGTAACGGTGGTGACTATGGGCCACGAGAAGATGCGAGTGACAGTGTGCTTGAGTGCTCATTCAGATTGGAAGAAGTTACCTCGATATGTGCTAGTGAAGAGAAAGCGTCCAGTAACAGCAATCGTGGGCCAATTCAAGCTTATCATTAATTGGGCAGGCTCAACGTGGACGAACGATTCTTCGACAGAAGACTATTCACGCCAGATCATCAAAGCATTTGGAGTCTTCTCAGGGAAGCGACTTCTTGTATGGGATGCTTTTGCAAGCCACAAAAGCGAGAGAACTTTAGAGGTGCTAAAAAGTTGGGTATTGATGCTGCATATATTTCTGACGGGTGTACAAAGTTCATTCAAGTAGGCCTAATTCATAAACAATTTTGAATAGTATCGAAGTTACCACTGACATCACTATTATAGGCATTTGACGTAAGCAGGAATAAAGCGTTTAAAGAAGGTTTCGTTTTCTTTATACTATCTGGATGAGTAATTGTGATCGGGGTGGATCGAGCCTGGCAGGAACTTCAGCTCCAAGGAAGCAGCTCCAAGAAAGTAATTATCAAATCGTTTAAAGGTAAATCTTTATATTTCTCTTTAGATTTAAAACTAATTCAGTTTGTGGCCTTACTACATCCGTCGATGGATCAGAGGATACAAAAATAGCGTGCTTCAAACCAGATGGGCCAATCGGTGCGAAAGGGCTGGACATTCTTCGCAAGGTCAGAGAAAAAGAACTGGGTCGCGATGGGCAGTACGACGAGGAAGAAGAAGGCTTGTCTGATGACGAAAATGAGATCTCCATTGAAAATGAGCTGTTCGAAATTGTTTGAAATAAAAAGTTGATTGTAACAAAATCTAGGTTACGTTTGCGAAAAGATAATCGTTGAGTTTAACGTAGAAATCAGCTAGGAAAACGTAAAGGGAAAAACTACTCGGCTGCGTATAAAATTAGGGGTGGATTATTAGAGGGTGGGGGGTTCCTCAACCCCCTTGGGGATGGGGGATTAATAGAGGTTATACGGTAGTCTTTTTGTTTCATTAAAAGTCACTCCGAATATAAGAGTAACCTCGATATAAGAGCATCTTTGGCCCGTCTTGTTATCCAGGTTTGACTGTATGACAAATTTTTTGAAATCGTCAACCTATAAAAAGAAGTAATAAATCTTAGTTTTGTTTAAATAAAATTTCAAGTCCACTGGATTGAGAGTGGAGAAAAAAGTAAAACCAAATTAGCTCAATCAGGAGGAACCACAAGAAAGTGGTGAGGAAATGGGAGGCCGAAAAGAAAGAAGATGGCTGGAGTGGGAGTTGGGACCATGGATTGGATTCGTTTCCAATTGAAACACGTCGACAGCTATCTTAAATTAAATGAGCAGTGGCAGTAAGAGTTGGCAAAATTGGAGTGGTGGAGATGTCCATTGCCACACTTCTAGCTCGTCACAACACCCTGTCCCTGCTAGTTTTAGGTGGAACTTCTCTTCTTCTTTTTACTTATCCAAAGTTATTGTAATTAATAGTGCACCCAAAGTTTTTGAATTTGTTAGAGAATCTTTAAGGTAGAATTCCTTACTTAGCTAAGACCAGTGATGGGTCCGCCCCGGGGCGTGGGGCGGTGCCGGGGCGAAAATCGCTTGCTTACCCATCACTGGTTAAGACTATTTTTGCTTTGCTAATTTGAATTTTTGGTACTTATTCAGTTTGTCGTTGCCAATGGGCCGTATCAAATGAATCAGGGTATGGGTATATACCCTTGACTTTGCATAGGCCCTTTTATTCCCACTTTTATAAATCAATTGAGCAGTTTTTTTTTGTGAATGATAGCCCATTCTTCATACTATCACACAACAGTAAAATAATGAAGGTTATAAAAAGCAGGTCAACTTTAGACAGAAAATAAAAAAAATATGAGATTTTAGGGGTATATACCCCCGAAAAATGGTCCATTTCCTAGTTGACGAGTATTTTGAAAGCTGATTATCAAATGAATATTGATGAATATTAATATTGTCTCGTACGTAGACAATATCTTATATAGTATTTGGCATGTGTGGGTGGGTGGTTGGTTAACGCTTTTTTACTTCGAAGGCCAGAACGGGTCGTAGATAGCAAAATCCCTTTTGTCGCTAATACCATCGTGTTCCCCAGAATATCAGCTTTCGTTTTAAAAAAAGAACCGGCGAAAAAAAATGAGTTCTAATAGGGGATATACCTATTTTTATGAATGAAGTCATAGCCCCTCATTGAAATTTCGAAATACTATAGAGGCGCCGATAGGCGCCTGTGGTCCCTTGTTATACAATATTATGCATCTGAGCAGAGGATGCGACACTCCCCCCCTGCCCTCGGGTAAACCGTCACTTCCTGGGCTTCCGTGGGGTCCTCAGCAGCCGGATGGAGTGGCAGGAGTCGGTGTCACAGGTGTCCACTGGGGCTGTCTCTTTCAATTGGGGGTAGTTAGTCTAAGTCAGTCAGGGTAAGTCAAAAAAACCGCCCCATCTCTGAAAAATTAGTGTACGTAACGCCTTGCCATGCCGATTTCCAATTTTTTTCGGAAATCTCCACAGTATATCATTTTTTTACAGAACATTTATGCGAGATTTATATGATACGACCACTAGTGTTCTGTTTATATAATATACTTTTTCTGTTCTGCTAGTTGTTGGGTTTGAGAACGATTGAGGTATGGCTTTATGTTTAAAGAGATTACACTCTTTACTATGCCAGTATTCATATTAAGTCTCAAACACCCTGTAAATGTTATTTTCTATGAGAAACATTACAGAAAAGTAATAAAATATGAGTTACGTTCAAAAATTGCCTTTAAATATTGATTTGCACTGATTTTCGAGAATGGGGCAGTTTTTTGGTGCTACCGGAGAATCCGGTCCCATTTTTGCCTTGGTCCCCCTGTTGTTTTTCCTTGGTCCCCCCTTTTCTTTTTGCCCTGCTTCCCTGTTATTGTTTTGGATTGTCTGAAACCTACCCTATCGCAAAAAAACAACAGGGGGACCAAGGCAAAAGGGGACCAAGGCAAAGGCAAAAAGGGGACCAAGGCAAAGGGGGACCAAGGCAAAAAGGGGACCAAGGCAAAAAGGGGCACCAAGGCAAAAGGGGGACCAAGGCAAAAAGGGGGACCAAGGCAAAAAGGGGGACCAAGGCAAAAAGGGGGACCAAGGCAAAAGGGGGACCAAGGCAAAAGGGGGACCAAGGCAAAAGGGGGACCAAGGCAAAAGGGGGACCAAGGCAAAAGGGGGACCAAGGCAAAAGGGGGACCAAGGCAAAAGGGGGACCAAGGCAAAAGGGGGACCAAGGCAAAAGGGGACCAAGGCAAAAAGGGGGACCAAGGCAAAAGGGGGACCAAGGCAAAAGGGGGACCAAGGCAAAAGGGGGACCAAGGCAAAAGGGGGACCAAGGCAAAAGGGGGACCAAGGCAAAAGGGGGACCAAGGCAAAAGGGGACCAAGGCAAAAGGGGGACCAAGGCAAAAGGGGGACCAAGGCAAAAGGGGGACCAAGGCAAAAGGGGGACCAAGGCAAAAGGGGGACCAAGGCAAAAGGGGGACCAAGGCAAAAAGGGACCAAGGCAAAAGGGGGACCAAGGCAAAAGGGGGACCAAGGCAAGGGGGACCAAGGCAAAAGGGGGACCAAGGCAAAAAGGGGGACCAAGGCAAAAGGGGGACCAAGGCAAAAAGGGGGACCAAGGCAAAAGGGGGACCAAGGCAAAAGGGGGACCAAGGCAAAAGGGGGACCAAGGCAAAAGGGGGACCAAGGCGGGGGACCAAGGCAAAGGGGGACCAAGGCAAAAGGGGGACCAAGGCAAAGGGGGACCAAGGCAAAAAGGGGGACCAAGGCAAAAGGGGGACCAAGGCAAAAGGGGGACCAAGGCAAAAGGGGGACCAAGGCAAAAAGGGGGACCAAGGCAAAAAGGGGGACCAAGGCAAAAAGGGGGACCAAGGCAAAAAGGGGGACCAAGGCAAAAGGGGGACCAAGGCAAAAAGGGGGACCAAGGCAAAAAGGGGGACCAAGGCAAAAAGGGGGACCAAGGCAAAAGGGGGACCAAGGCAAAGGGGGACCAAGGCAAAAAGGGGGACCAAGGCAAAAAGGGGGACCAAGGCAAAAAGGGGGACCAAGGCAAAAAGGGGGACCAAGGCAAAAGGGGGACCAAGGCAAAAAGGGGGACCAAGGCAAAAGGGGGACCAAGGCAAAAGGGGGACCAAGGCAAAAAGGGGGACCAAGGCAAAAGGGGGACCAAGGCAAAAAGGGGGACCAAGGCAAAAGGGGGACCAAGGCAAAAAGGGGGACCAAGGCAAAAGGGGGACCAAGGCAAAAAGGGGGACCAAGGCAAAAGGGGGACCAAGGCAAAAGGGGGACCAAGGCAAAAAGGGGGGACCAAGGAAAAAAAACAGGGGGACCAAGGCAAAAATGGGACCGGATTCTCCGGTAGAACCAGTTTTTTTGACTGACCCTGCACAATACAATTTTTCAAAACAGTCATCGATAGAGATAAAATAAACAATTACTTTTTGTTACCCTAGTTTCTTTATTGACCTTCGCAAAAAATGATTTTCCGAAAGAAAAATGGAAAATTATTTTTCATATGAGTCAAAGCGGAGTCACCATCAAAAAAAGTTTAAAAGACCCTGTTAATTTGTTTGTCTGAATTGCTTAATTACTTTTGAAAAAAGAAATTTTTTTGAAGCTTAAAAGTCTAGATAAAGTATAATTAAAACATAAAAATATCTGCAATTAAATTTATTTTTCGTTCGCTAGCAAAATAATTGCACTTTTGTGAACAAAAAGCTGCAGAAAGTATCCTTGTTCTTTGATAAAATTACCGTATTCTCTCTAATGAGCGCCTCGGGGCGCTTATTTCTCAACCTATGTCCAGAGGGGGCGCTAATTAGAGAGGGGGCGCTTATTTTTCAACTTGTCAGCGTTGAAGATTCAAATTCGCAAGACTTTTTGTATTGAGAAACAGAATTTGGCAATACAATTTTGATACCAAACTTGCTATAGCCGGCATTCTTAGAAAATAGTTATCAAAAGAGTCAAAAAAATTTGCTCTTTTAAAAATTTGAAAAATTTTTCACTGACGGCTCATATCTGGCTTTCCTTAAAAAGGTTTTTTACCAACCGTCGAACTCACGAGTGACTTTGATAACACTATCTTTATGCTTCGTCACATTGGTCGCGGATGGTTCAAAGCTCGCTGAATGAGCATTCTCCATGCGAGTCAATGACATTTTTCAAATTTTTAAAGGGCAAATTTTTGGACTCCTTCGATCACTATTTTGTAGCAGTTGTTCTAAGTAGAGGTGATGACGGGACGGGATCCCGTCGGGATCCCGATCCCGCCCGATCTGATTTTGGTCCAAAATACCGTTTCGAAATCCCGCCCGACCATTTCCCGAAATCCCGATCCCGAAAATCGTCAAATCCCGACACGATTTTTGATAGCATTTTCATCAATTATTCATTATTTGTTTGATGAATTCTGCTGCATTGTTTCGGCTTTTGTACGTTGCTGCGCTCTTTATCTTTTTGCATTTTCAGATGAGTGTTATTTGGAGCATCGATCCTTTTGCAAAGCTGTCGGCTACTGAAGCAAAATGTGGAGTGTGCGGCAATGTCATCAATATGTCGGGCGGTAGCACCGCCAGATTGAATGTTTGCTTATAAAGTGATGTTCATTGTTGTAAAAAAGCGTGAATAAATGATTTTTTAAATGGCTGCGTGTGTGCGTGGGGTAAAGGAAAGGTTGTTAAAGGCTACTGAGTACAGAAATGACGCGACTAGTGGTAATTTTCCACTTAGATTTGATATTAGTCAAATCCCGAAATTTGTTCGGGATCCCGAGGGGATCCCGAATTTTATTTTCCAAAATCCCGATCTCGAAATATTTTTGGCTAAGAATCCCGTCCCGAAATCCCGTCCCGAACCGGTTTCATCACCTCTAATTGAAAAACAGATCTTGGCAATACAATTTTTATTTTGAAAAAAGTTCAATTTGAAAATAGAAAACGCTTCATTTTTTTATTATCGTTGTTTTTTCGAGCAAAATTCTTCTAACGATTTTTTATTGTGACTGTTCTGTGACTTCTTGCTGTTTTACTCGTTTTTACAGTATGGCTCAAGAAATTCGGCCGATTTCAAATGGCCACAACTTTTGGTAGACGTCAAATTTCGATAAACCAGGGCTCCCAAATCACAATTTTGCAAATAAGGATATTTAGGGTATTTTGGAGAAAATGGCATTTTATCCAGTGCTTATTGCTCTTTTGACCACCGAAAATAAGATTTCAACGTAAAATTTTGAAAAAAAAAATAAGATTTGGGGTCCCAAAATAAATAATCTTATTAATAAGGACATTTGGGAGTCCTGCGATAAACGGTTTTTTGCAATTGTCTTAGAATTGTCTTGTTTGGTATATGATGTCAAAAACACGGTACCTTGGTACCCCCTGTGGTTTGGGCCCTGGTCTGTGGATGGCCTGTGGATGGGTAAGGGCCAAACCACAGGGGGTACCAAGCGAAAATCGTGTTTTTGACATCATATACCAAACAAAATGTATATTTTTTCTAAGACAATTGCAAAAAACCGTTTGTCGAAATTTAACGTCTACCAAAAGTTATGGCCATTTGAAATCGGCCGAATTTCTTGGGCCATACTATATATATTTTCGTTATAAACGTGGCTGATCTGCATTATTTGTCTGACGGCGAAGAGGAAGGAAATGAGATTAAGAAGTCAAGAAAGCTTAACTCCTGCACAAAAACGTACAAATTAGAAGCCATCAACTGTCAACATCAAACATCAACCGATATTGAAGAATGCGCAACGAGGGAGCTCAAGATAAAGAAAAAGGCTATATTTAGAAGTGGATTAGAAGGATGAATTAAATGCTCGAAATCCTTAATTTTTTTTTCGTCCAAGTTTTCGTCGATCTTTTCGGGGTATTGACGTTTCAGCCCAAAACGAAATAAGTTTCGTTTTGGGCTGAAACGTCATATATTTTAAATATTATTGGCGCCAATTCAAATTGTGTAATTTTTTGATGTTTTTATATTACATTGAGCATTATTGCAGTAATATTTTCAGTGAATGGTCCTGAGTGCCTTCAGTGGTTTCCCCCCAGTAGAGTAAGGAGAGCGGAGTGATGCCCCTTCGGTAGTTCTAGCCCGGAGTAGTGCCTTGAGTTCTTACGATTACGGCATGTGTGATACACACCTTGAGTCACATTAGCCACTTTCAGTGGTTTGCCCCCAGTATAAGAGAGTGGATATATTCCCCTATATATATTCCCAGATATATTCCCTGAAACGTTTCAGCACAAAACGAAATAAGTTTCGTTTTGTGCTGACACGTATACGCACCATCTTTTCGTGCAACATCCTGGATATTATTCTAGTTATCCAACATTCTTCGTAATATGCTCACTGTCCAATGTTCTTGATAACTTTAATCAAAACTGCATGCTTAAAATATTTAGCACACTTTTCTAAAAAGGCGGCCCCCTAGAAACAGTCTCTCTATATTCCATTCTTTAGATTATGCGATTTTTCAAAATGCTTGTTGTCCATCATCTTTGCAAAACAATTAGCGCACATCTACCCATTTAGGGCTACAAAATGGTTAAAAGATTTCACAAAAATTATTTATGCAACACGTTAAGATAGTGCCCACAAACATGCCCTATCCTTGAATGAACGTCCTCAGAGCAGTCCTCAGATAAGACTTACTACGTGAAACCTATTTAGTTCTCAGTGAGGACTTATGTTCTATTATATTTTGAGTGTTCCACATTGACAATGATCCACATTGACAATAGGCTAACCGATCTTAATTATGCAAGGCCATCGATTTCTAGCACTAACAATCTCTAGGTCCACTCAACAATGTCCCTTTTGTATAGAGAGACCAAGACAATAGAGAGACCAAGGCAAACATTAAAAAAAAACTCTTAAAAACTACAGGGGGACCATGGCATTTTTTTTTCGGGTAAAGGGGGTGGATGGGAATCCACAACACATATACAGTCGAACCTGGCTAACCCGTCACCCGTGGGAACCAACTTGAGGTGACGGGTTAGCCAGGATGACGGATTACCGAGGGTGTGGGATTACAAAGAGCAGGTATCGATAAGAATCGTTTATTCGAGCAACTAACAATTCAACCACCCAAATCAGACGCTAAACAGTAGGGAAGAAGTCCTTGATCCTACTTTGCTTCTGCGACTTCCTTTGCTCTTGATAAAAGACCTCATCCAAGGCGTCGCTGTGATCAAACACAAAAGGTTAAAAAAATTGGCGGAAATTTGAAAACTTTTCCGCAATATGCTAGCTGACGGCTTATCAAGGGTAATTTGCTTTGTTGATTGTGGACAGAGGGTGACAGGTTAGCGGGGGTGACGTGTTACCGAGGTGACAGGTCAATGGGGGTAAGATTAACGGAATTTCTTTCTCGGCCAACCACATTTTTTTGAAGTGACGGGTTAATGGGGGTGACGGGTTAGCCAGGTTCGACTGTAGAGCCGTAAATTGAATCTAATACAAAGCTTTAGTTTAACAGTTCCGATGTCATTCTGTTTCTGGTATAAAATTATCACAAGAAATGAGTTTTTTTAATTTTTTATTTTGAAAATTGACCTACAGTAAGCCTTAACAGGGCGCTAGGCGAATTGATCCACAGTGAATTGATCCACAGTGAATTGACCCACAGTGAATTGATCCACAGGTGAATTGATCCACAGGTGAATTGATCCACAGGTGAATTGATCCACAAAAATTTGTCTCGGCACGAATTTTTTTATTTGCGCTAGCATTTTTTTCGCATTTCCTCGACACAAGATATTTTTTGGGGCTTGCATTTTTTATAATTCAGCCTGTTTTTCTAAATGTTCATCTTACTCTATTCTAGGCTCCAATGACTTTTGAAATGCTCACATCCGAGAAGAACAAGCCAATGCTGAAGGATGAAGAAAATAATCTCTACTGGAGGCATTTGCAAGAGAAGACCGCACCTATTGGCGCTGTATCTATTTCCGAGCCGGAGCTGACGGAGAGAAGGGTACGAAATGCGCAGGTAATCCATTTCCTCGCATCTTTCATAGCAACTCTACAACTTAATTTTCAGGAAAAGCCGTCACGTTAAACAAAACGGTCTCCGTCACAACGGCGCACAATCATTTGGCCGACAGTATTCGCAGTGAACTCAAGCGTTTTCAAGGCGAGGTGCAGAAGCTAGCCAAGAAAAGCAAGGAGCCGCCTCGAAGCATCATCGCCAGTGCAATGCAAAGCGTCTCAGAAGAAGCAAGGCCATTTATTCGTCGTTCTCTCGTGGCGCACAACATCCGATGCAACCGCTTCGAAGCAAAACTGCAGCCAGCAAATCCAAAGACCTTGCAAGAACTTGTGGTGTGTCTTTTTTTGAATTTTACATGACTTTTTCTCCAACTTTCCAGATACCAGAAGAATTCCAAATGTTTGGAAAAGAAATCTTGCTCAAATTTGATGGATGGAATGGCAAGGACAGAGTGCAAATATTCTCAACAAACCGTTGCTTGGACTTTTTTGTTGCAGAAAAGAAAATTGGTGCCGACGGAACATGGGGAGTTGTGCCGCTGCTTTTTGACAACCTCTGGATCCTTTATGCTCGTCTTGCTCACTCGTTCGTGCCTGTGGTGTTCTGCCTCCTTTCGAATCGCCTCCAATCAACCTACGAATTTGTGCTGAAAAAAACTGCTGGAGATGCGCCCAAAGCTGTTGCCAACAAGCATCGCAGTGGATTTTGAGAAAGGAGAATTCAACGCGTTCAAGGTTTTTCTTAATGATTTCAAGGCCAAACACTGACCATGTTTTTCAGAAATTATGGCCGAAGATTGTAATGAACGGATGTTTTGTGCACCTACAGCGTTCCATGGTGCGAAAGGTATATGAAAAAGGTAATAAGAAACTGTACGACAAGAACGAAGAATTTCGCCGCGAAGTGAACATGATCCTAGCTCTCGCTTTTGTACCAGTCGAAGACATTGGAACTACTTTCGATGAATTGAGGTTGGTATTTTTTTCGTACAATCGATAACATTATTTTTAGAGCTGCATTAGAAGATTCACCATTCGCCAAGGAGGTAGAGCCACTGCTAGACTACTTCGAAGATAATTATGTGGGCCGTCCATTAGGCAAAGAAAAGCGCCGGAAAGCAAGGTAGTTTATCGAAATTTGATGTTTAATCTTCCGTGTTTCAGATACGAACCGATTACATGGAATGTGCGCAGACTAGTGGAAACAGACGAGCCAAAGACCAGCAACAGCATTGAATCATTCAATGGCCAGATGATCAAATCGATGGCAGCGCATCACCCAACTATCTGGAAGTTCATTGAAGGGCTCCGAAACGAATTTGTGCTCTCTGAACAGCGCGTCGCAGCATATCAATCCGGCCAAAATACAAGAATCCGTGGAATCGCTTATCGCCATCTGAATGAACGTCTGAAAAAACATGTTGAGCCGCTACAAAGAAATGTCAAAGGTCGTCTTTTTGAAGGGAATCGCAAAAAAATCTCTCATTTATCACTCAAAGTATGATTTACTTTCTAACATACAGATCAATTATTTAATTTCAGGAAAACAGGATGATTTGGAAGCTGGGTGCAAGAAACCCAAGATTGAAATTCAAGTGATTGTGCTCGACGACATGTCCAGTAAGCCTGTATTTCTATTGTTGGTTTAATAATCATGTCTTCAGATCCTGAAATAGACAATTCGATTGACTACGTGTTTGCTCAGACTTCTGGGAATATTCTAACAGTTTCAAAGCGTGACCTGATGTGCCTGAGTCCGGAGGGTTTGCTAAATGACAATGTGATAAACTTCTACCTGCAGCTAGTTGTTGAAAGGAGTGAAATAGATTTGAGTCTACCGAAGGTAGGTTCTGCATAGATTTACGAGTGTAATCATTTTTGTTCTAGATATACGCTCTGGATTCTCTTTTCTATTCTCAACTCGATCTCAAAGGTGCAAAGTCGATGCTCAACTGGACAAGAAAGGCCGATCTTTTTGACTGTGACATCCTGCTTTTCCCTATTCACTCGCCCGGTCATTGGTCTTTGGTGGTATGAGCTTTTTCGTTGGTCTAGTTTGGCCTTGGACTAATGCTATATTTAGGTTGCCGACATCCAGAAAGGACGCTTGCAATACTACGACTCACTGAATGGAATCGGCAAGACCGTTCTCGACAACATCTCGTGAGGGTTAGTTGAAGTAAGGATATTTTTTACTGAACTTGTTTAGTAAATTCCTGGATGCATTCGCAGTAGAGACTCTACACAAACTTGCACCCAATCAACTGGCCTAGTTTTGAAATAAAGGTTTTTATTATATTTCTTGAACTGGAATAAATTAAGATTTTACAGAATATTCCTCAACAGAAGAATGGCTTCGATTGCGGAGTGTTCCTTTGCCAATATGCGATTTGTGTGTCCGAAGTCAAGCAGTTCGATTTCTCGCAAGACGACATGGAAAGGATCCGGAAGAAGATATTTGAAGAGATTAAATTTGGAAAGTTATTGTAATTCTGTTATTGGTTTTGATTGTTTGATTTCTGTTATAAAAGTTTGCTGATTAAACTTGTGTCTGATTGTTAGTTTGCATAATGAATTTTTTTGCCGAAAAAATTAAAATGTTTAAAAGTTCGTCTGAGCAGATGTTTGTGAATTTCGGATTTTGGATGTGGTTACCCATTCAGGAGAGTCACCATGTGGTTCCTATACCATTCTATAAGAACTAGTTTATGATTATTATTCAAGGAAAATAATGTCTGCTACCACCAGGATTCGAACGTGTTACTTCAAAAATTTTGAGGGGAATTTGCCGGATAAAGCATTTAGCCTCGAGAAATCTACTTATTGCTGAAATAAAAAAAGTTTTTTGAAAACGGAATGTGATAACAGAATACCCAAATAAAAAAATTCGTGCCGAGACAAATTTTTGTGGATCAATTCACCTGTGGATCAATTCACCTGTGGATCAATTCACTGTGGATCAATTCACTGTGGATCAATGCACTGTGGATCAATTCACTGTGGATCAATTCAACGCCGCCCCCTTAACAGCATGAGTTCCCGAACAATTTCTCCTACAACAAAGAAATTCTTTTTATCCCTGATGGATATATGTGATTTGACTTCAGACCACTATCAGATGCCATTTTTCATGCTGATATCGAATCTGGAGTTTCACTGGTTACATGCATCTGTGCAAAAATTTCCTTGTAAATTTTTCAGTAGGGCTTAATTTGTTTCTTTCACATTTTACCCGTGAGCTAGATAAATTCTTTGCTAACCAACCTGAGTGGAAAACCATAACTGTTTTCAAAGAGTTGTCGGGAAATTTGGGTTATTTATGGGCATCGCACTACAAATTAAACTCATTATTTTGTGATAATCCTGCTTAGCAGGTCGAAATATATAGAAACCCCGTCTCTAATAGTAACCCCCATCCCCCCTATTTTTTGACTAAGATTTCTGAGTTAGGGTTATTTTTGATTGACCATTTCAAGATTTTTAGAGGATTGAAAAATAGTAACCCCGGGGTTTCTATTAGAATAATTACGGTAGTTTATTTTATTAAAAAACTGATATTTAGTTTGCACAAATTGTGCAATTTTGGAGTACAGTTAACCCTCGATTCAACTTCACCTCCAGGGACCGGCCCTGAGGTGACGCTAAATCGAGGGTTCACTTTGACTAAATTTTAGTCAAACACAACCAAATTGATGCATTTTTAGGTGACGCTAAACCGAGGGTAACGTTAGACCGAGGGTTGATTGTATAATCCTTATAATTTTTGACCCTAGTATAGAATACGGGACGGGTCAGAATTCAAATTTAAAAATTTCGGGACGGGACGGGACAGGTGCCAAAAAATTTCCGGGCGGGATTCCGGGACGGGACGATTCTCTAAAATTAATGGGACGGGACGGATTTGTCCCGTCCCGTCCCGTCATCATCTCTAGTTACAACGATTTTTAGAAGGTCTGATTTTAGGGGGGTATTCTATACTAGCGCCTAATTTTTTATTCACACTCGTATTCACTATTTTTCGGTCATCGGCGTGCAGCCTAAAAGATTCATTCAAGATGAAATCATTCAAAAATACTTTTTCTGCTGTTTATTTGCGATTCACAGTTTGGGAATGAATAGCATTGAAACAACAAAGCAAGGAACAACTCAGTTGGGCCTTGCTGTTTTTATCTACACTCATTATTGGATGGAATGAGAGAAAACATTGGCGCCTGGCTTAGATTTATGTGCTTTTGATATAATGAAAGCAGAGGTTATCCTAATTGATTGCTTGATTCCTGCTTTTTTATCTTTATACCTAATATCCAATTGTTTTGGACAAATCCAACGTATTAGCACTTCTAAAAGTGCACATCTATTTTGCACTTAAAACCACATTTGCAAGAATATACTGTTGAATATAACTGCCTAATTTTATGCTCAAACTAATTTTTAAAGCTTGTTTTTAATTTTTTTTTGTTTTCAAGTAATTTTTTTATAATGTGTTTCAATGTAGCGTCACCTTGGGTCTGACACTTTTTTTTTTATTCTTAGAACTTGAATTTTTTTGCCAGCTGTCTTTGGTCAGTTTACCAAAATGTGGTACTTGTGCTGTTTGAGAAACCCCCTTATTTCTCATTCTTACTTCTCATTGACTTTTTTTTGATTTTCAGGCATTTTGCTCTCGTTCCTATGGATGAATTGAAAGGCTTCACTCTTGCGGATCTGTATGAAAGGCTGCTGAATTGGTCTAAAGACGTTTTCTCGAATGGCTTCAGCACCTCAAGCTCCAAAAATCCAAAAATAAGGGGCCTTAAACAGCACAAGTACCAAATTGGTACTTCTCTGGTTTGTTGAATCGTTGTTTAAAAAGTTAAAATTTCAAAAACTTATTAATTAACATTGAGACTCAAGGGATTTTTTTGCGAAAAAGTGTTGCTATTTACATCACAATTCTAACGATTTTTCAGACTGTAGTGACTAAAGGCAAGTGACAATAAATCCGAAATCTTTACAAGGTGTTTACAAAGTGTCGGACAATAGGCGAAAATAAAAAAATTGTTTTAATGTAAATTGAAACGTTTTTTTATCTAGACTTTTAAGCTTCTTAAAAATTTGTTTTTTATAAGTGGAAAAGTAATAATGTACAATTGTTACAAATTTTGGCGCTACCGGAGTATGGTCGAAATTTCAAAATTTCTGGGCGTTGGTGCGGTATACTCCGGTAGGGTCCAAATTTTGATTCCCATCCCTCAGAGGTTCTTCTCAGACTTTTAAGCGAGCAACTCAATTTGATTTGTTTAAAACAATAAACAGTATACCAGTATGTCCCATAACTCATCGCGTTTTTTTTTCATTTTTCGCAAACTTTCGCTAAAATGGATTGTTGCAATTTTTTGTGTGCTTAGATGCCTCGAGGAAAAGGAATCAAGCCTGAAATCAGCAATCATCTTCGCAATACTATGTTCTTTCTCTATGAAAATGGACTGAATGCAGTGAAAGCAACAGAAGAGATCAACAATGTTTACGGCCACGAGACCCTGAAGTAAAGAGCCTGTCAATATTGGTTTGCTTTTGAATCGGCCAGTTTGCTTATCGTTTTCGCACGTCCTGTCCCCATTCTTGAACTTCGTAAACCTAAACGAAAAGCAAGAGCATCAAAACCAGCTGAATCAGATTCCAAAGCAAACCAATATTGACAGGCTCTTTTCTTCAGGGTCTCGTGGCCGTAAACATTGTTGATCTCTTCTGTTGCTTTCACTGCATTCAGTCCTTTGTCATAGAGAAAGAGCATAGTATGGCGAAGATTTCTGATTTCAGGCTTGATTCTTTTTCCTCGAGGCATCTAAGCACACAAAAAATTGCAACAATCCATTTTAGCAAAATTTTGCGAAAAATGAAAAAAAACGCAAAGAGTTATGGGACATACTGGTCTAACAAATTAATTACTTGGAAAGTAAAAATTTTTGAAATTTCCACCCTCATTTTTTGAAAGCATTATAGATACAAAGGCATCCATGTTCCTATGCATTATGCGAAGAAATAAGAAAAGATTAAAAAGGCTTGTTTTAGCCAATAGAAATGAGGATGTGAATTTTTTTTGACTTCTAAGACATTTTAATATTTTTCCGCCTTAAGGAATGAGAGGGTAGCCAGAGAGATTTCTTTTCCCTCTTAGAAGAGCCATATTTTGACAAGAACTACACCAATCCCAGGTTTCTTCTTTATCTTTGACTAACACTTCTTCAATCTATACCACCACAAAAGCAGCTTTTTGGACAACATTCAAAGGCTCTGTTTTTTATTTTTTTAAATATTGTTGAGTGATTGCAAAACTAATAATGATTTCGAGAATTGCAACATTTTTTTATTTTCAATATACATTTTTTGCATAAATATAGGAGGCCTAACTTTTTTTTAGTTAAGAATGATTACCGTATTATCTCTACAGTCTAGTCTCGTTTATCCGACACCCCTCAAGTTCGTTCCCACCTAGGGTCCGACACTTTTTAAAGCCAATTTTTAAAATGTTTTTCCAGTTGTCTTTGGTTGTTTAGTCGAAATATCGCAGGATTCTGATTTTGCCGATCGTTTTCCCAAATCCTTTTACGTTGCCATAAAGACCCGCGTCTCTCGTTTATCCGACACCTCTTTTTAATATTCAGGTGTTGGATAAACGAGAGCCGCGGGTCTTTATGGCAACGTAAAAGGATTTGGGAAAAAAGATTGGCAAAATCAGAATCTTTGCGATATTTCGGACTAAAACAACCAAAGACAACTGGAAAAACATTTTAAAAATTCGTTTAAAAAAAGTTTCGGACCCTAGGTGGGAACCCACCTGAGGGGGTGTCGTATTGGGTTGGTCCACAAGTTCGTGGGTGTTTATACGTAACAGACCATATTTATGTGTGGGTTGCAAAATTTTTGATAAATCATAATTGGCACTCAGTTAATTGCTGGGTTTGAAAATCGAAATTTTGAAATTGTGTGACCACACAATTTACGATTTGAAACCCATCGGTTAATTAATAAACGATTATTAAGGTGAATTAATTAAGGTGAATTAATAAACGATTATTAATTAACCGATGGGTTTCAAATCGTAAATTGTGTAGTCACACAATTTCAAAATTTCGATTTTCAAACCCAGCAATTAATTGAGCGCCAATTCTCATTTATCAAAAATTTTGCAACCCATACATAAATATGGTCTGTTACGTATAAAACCCTACGAACTTATGGAACAACCCAATATAAACAAGACTGGACTGCAATCAGGCCCAACCTTCTAATAATGTCCCATATCAGATTTAAAATGGTCTAAAACTTCTGTTTTCATTAACTTTTAGATCTCTGTAAAAAGTGCCAGTGAGGGATTTCAAAAATCTAACAGCCACTTTTCCATGGCACTTTACATGAAATGAAAACTGAATTTTCAGACCACTTAAAGTTTGAAAAACTGGAGGTTGAAAAATAAGGCCTCATGAGGCCTTATTGATTATTAGAGGTAATACGGTAAATGGTGTGGTATGATTGCAAGATCTAATATGATTGTGAGATTACTGAACGAATTTATTAACTAGTTAATTTTGGAAATTTCGCTATATTTTTCATTTTTTGTGAATGTCTTAGTTCTGGTATATAAATATTACAAAAATTATATTTAACTTTTAAAGTGTTCGCTTGAAAATTTTCATATAATTTTGGGACCAAAGGAGGGAGAAAGGCAATTTTTGGCTCTATACTCATTCGCATCTCATGCAAAATAACATGCTTGGGTTCTCACTGTTGTTTTTTGTTTGTTATTTTTAAATTCTTAAATAGTTTATTCACACTTTTTCATCTTTTAGTTGACGGCGAAAAAAGTGACGGTGAAACTTACTGCACCCATCAAAAATTACTCACTGCTCAATTAGGATCGCGAGTACCGTAAATGTTTTAATAGAGCCCCCGGGGGCTCTATTTTTCAACCCTCCGAAAATCGGGAAAATTTTGGGTCGATCTCCAGATTTTTGGGTGAAAATTCAAAATCTAAAAAGCAGAATCAGTAGAACTCGTGGGAGTTAATGGCTCGTTCACGGACTCTGACTTAGACTTTGACTTAGACTTAGACTATTTTGGCTACATGAACACTCCTTAGTCTGAGTCTAAGTCAAAGTCTAAGTCAGAGTCCGTGAACGAGCCATAAGAAAATGCAATGAACAGCTTTGCAAAATATTGACTTTGCTCCGAGATTGAGACCTTCAAAGTCGAGAGGAGGGTTCTATTAGAACATTTACGGTACCTTTAGATCCAAAACTTGACTCGTATGTCTGAAACGAGTTGAGTAGATCAAAACTAACTCGTAATCTTTAAACCTACTCAGCCGCTCTGAAATGGGTCGAGTAAATCTCGAGTTAGTTTTGATCCGAAACTCTACTATCCCACCTGCACACCACCCGAGGACCTAGCCTTTAGACCTAGCCTCTATGCAACTAGAGAGTCCACAAATTACATTCTTCAACCTGTCAACAATCGATCGATTATTAATGACCCACAAATTTCAGACTTTCAATGATTGATGATTTCAAATAAAGTTTAATTGGGAAAAACTAGTAGATATTTTTAAAACAGTTGTTTTCTTCCGTTATTCATTTTGCTAATGGTAGCCGATCTCAGCCAATCAATGATTCACTGAGTGCTGGTGCTAAATGTCTATTGTTTTGATATTTGTGGAAAAGCCATTTTTTTATCATGCTCACGGCATTTTTTTTTGTTTTTATACTTTTGGCCCACCTACTCAGTTTTAACTATTTTTCTTGTTGTTGTTCTAGTTCCAACTAACTATTTCTATTGTTCTAGATGTGCAGCGAGTGAAAAAGTGGGCATTTTCGCTTCCAGCATTAATTGGACCAGTGGACTTGTTTGTGCGTTAGTCGGCTTCAAAAAGTAGCCTGTCTCCATGCTTTACTTGTGTGCCTATTGCAAGGTCAGTTTCCTATTAATTAACAAAAAAAAATGAACTTTTTTTCCATAATTCCTCTAATTATTTTTTATTCTTTTTGTAGACCTTGAAGGGCTGTATTTTGATGCAGAAAAGATTTTCGGTATACAATTTTTGGCCCTATATGAGAATAGGATTGTTTTTTTTGCCTTGGTCCCCGTGTTGTTTTTTTATGAACTTGTGTTCTTTTCAATTTGTATTCCGATCTTTCGCCCATCACCGTCGTCTCATTTTAGAGCTACAATGGTGCGCAAGGTATTGGTTGAGAAGAGCGAAAAGCCTGACTGATCTATCCGTAATATACAGTGGCTAAATTTTACTCCGAACCCCCCACTCGATTGCACCCCGTCCTACAAGTGGGGGCACGGGTGCAATCGAGTGCGGCTGCGGGGTGCGAGCGCTCCTATACAGTTGATGAATGTCTGTTGTAGATTTGAATAAAGATTTGATTAAAAATTCATAAAAAAACAACAGGGGGGACCAAGGCAAAAAAATAATCCCATTCTTATATAGGGCCCAAATTTTCAAGAGGCTATAAAAATGTCAAAAAAATTGTCTTGGCCCCCAAGCTGATTTTTTGAAATTTTTTTAAAAGCATCTAAATTTGATTGATAGTGTGGCATATATATTTTTCCCTTCACCCTTTTTTGACTTGTCCTCGTTGTTACGTATTAGGGATTAGTCTCAGGCAAGATAGGCAAGCGTGTGTTATCACGGTATTTTTAAACTTTGAGGAATATGTTTGAAATTTTCCTAACATACCCTGGCCTATCTTCGCCCAGGCCTAAGCCTAAAATCACAACAATGAGATGCATTTAAATTCTTTTTAAGACATTTGACAGGAAAAAATTCCAAGAAAATCAGCTTGGGAGACCAAGGCAAAAATTTTGTTGACATTGTGAATAGCCAAAAAAAATTGCTTTAAAATAATTTAAAAGTAGGGTTGGCAGACGCGGAATTGACTTTTTGAATTTTTTTAAAATTTTAGCAACGATTTTTTTTAGTTTTTTCGCTCAATGATAGCTCAAATGAAAGATGAATATGTCAGCTATATTTTACAATATAAAGTGCCTATATTTATGAACAAAAGTTAGAAAAATTATGGGCAGGAATTCCTTATATGGGAACTACCTAAAATTATGTTTTGACCACTTTTTTAGATGTTTTAAACCCTGAATGCTACAGAAAACGTGTTATTTTGATTGGGAAACACATTTGTTGGATGGTTGGACCAAGGGTTGGACCCTCGGGTGGTAATTTTTTTATGCAAATGTGTTTCCCAATCAAAATAACACGTTCTCTGTAGCATTCAAGGTCTAAAACATCTAAAAAGTGGTCAAAACATGATTTTGGGTAGTTCCCTTATAAGGAAGTTTAGCGAAATTATGCAAACGATTGCGCGATTTAAAAAGTCGAGAACGACTTTTTAAACAGCGCCTGCCATCCTTGTTTAAAAGTGTGAATAAATAGTGTTTGAGACTTTGAGAACATGGGAGACCAGGGCATGTTTTTTCTAATATAGATGCCAAGATATGTGATGGTCAGATTAATTAAAATAAAGTTGTAAAATTACTGTTTTGACTAGTGCTGATGCCTGGGGGTACCGGATTAATTCCGGACCGGATTGTTCCTACCTGACCGGATTCCGGACCGGATTTTGGGGAAAATCCGGAATCCGGCCGGATTCCGGATTTTTAATACTATCACCAAATTTGCAAAAATACAACTTTATTCACATATGTTTTCCAAATCAATCAACAAACAACATAATACCAATAAGTAAAGTTAACAATTTCCAGTGATTTGTTCAAAAAGATAAGTTGTTCTGCGTTGAATGGATCACTTGAGTTTCTTTTGTAGTGGAAAATATCTCTGGCCCGGCTGAACAGCTACTCACTCGCGACGCATGTTGACGGGGCTGCGAGTAAACGAGAAGCGGCCTTTGACAATATTGGAAAGCGGATAACGTTCTTTTGCCAGTAAATCAGTCGAGTCGGAGTCCAAAGGTTCAGTTCTTTCAGTATATATGACATCAGTTCCTGAAACAGTGAATAAACATTGAATTACAAATCAATGACATTTGGTTGGCGGGTGAACATGCTTCTTGGTTTCTTAGTCGTTGGTTCCTCAGCTTCTGGAGCATCTTCTTTCCTCACTTCCACTGTCTGAATGTCATTGTATAGAGCAGAGACCCAATTTTTCAGCAGAAGCCGGAACAAGTCACTGTCTTCCTGAAGCCTGTCCTTGGATCTTGGGTCAAGACCGGAATCCGGTCGGATTTTGCCTTCGTAATTCCGGATTCCGGACCGGATTTTCGAGAAAAAAACCGGATTCCCAGAACCGGAATCCGGCCGGAATCCGGTCCGGTCATCAGCACTAGTTTTGACTAGTTAAACCTAGATGTTTCAATTAGCACTGACATTAAAATTGTCTTACAATTATGTTTTTATAAAAAATTTTATGAGTATATTTTCTAGCATCTTAGAACCGGTACAGATCATTCATAACAAAAATATTCTTTTTTTTAATATACAGGGTGGCGCAATTTCGTCTCCCAAGTTGTTTTTGGCCGTAACTTTTTAAATTCGCGGTATTTTGCCGAGATTTTTTTTATTCGAAAGATGAGACGTTAGGAAAGCTAACGACATCAAACTTGCTCATAAATCTTGTTTTCGAAATTGTGAAAAAGATGTTTTTGTTTTAATTTAATTATTTTTTTTGGGTTGAAAGCATTGTCTACACATATTGCGAATATGGCTGAACTTCGTCGAAGAATTGAACGCGCTTTCTTACAGCTGCCGTAGGAGATGATCAACAGAGTAATCGATGACTACAGAAGCCGACTCGAGCGATGCCTTGCAGTGAATGGAAGAAGCGTTGAGCAGCAATATGATGATGAATACTGAATGATTTGTTAAAATTATTCATTGTCCTCTTTTGTCAATTTCTGGGTGTTACAGTCAACTCTCGATTTAACGAAACTCTTGATTTAACGAACATTTTTTAATCCCTTTTTGGCCGGCGATTAAAGAAAATAGCTAAAATAAGCTCTCGATTTAACGAACATTTTCGCCGGTCCCCAGGGGTTCGTTAAATCGAGAGTTGCCTGTATCAATAAAGTGTTATGAGCAAGTTTGATGTCATTAGTTTTCCTAACGTCTCATCTTTCGAATAAAAAAAAATATCGGCTCTAAAAAGTTACGGCCAAAAACAACTTGGGAGACAAAGTTGCGACACCCTGTATTATAAAATATTCATAAAAAAATTCACATTTAAAGTAAAAAGCTTATTTGTCGAGCATATTGAATTTGAATTGCTTCTAGGTGTTCGCGGTGGTTCTGTACAGCTCTCTTAGTTTGGTGGCATTTCTCGGCAATTCTCTCATATTGGCCGTGTTTTTCTACTTTCGACGCTTACGCACGCCCACAAACATGCTCATAGTTAATTTGGCTGTGGCCGACTTGTAAGTATCTTTCTGCTTGCTTTTTTTCTATAACATCTGATGTTTTAGAATGATAAGTATCTTCTGCATTCCTCTGAGCTATTGGCACGTCATCATTTTCGAAGACCAGCGTTGGGTATTTGGTAGGTGTTTGCAATCATCTCTTTTTAAACTTATCAAAATAAGTTTTAGGTGCCTATATGTGTAAACTTTTTAATTATCTGCAAGCCACAGCTGTGTTTCTTAGCTCTTGGACGCTTGTTGCCATCAGCTTTGATCGCTTTATGGTAGGACTGTTTTGCAGTTTTTATTTTGGCTGTAATTGCTTTTAAAAAACCTACTGAGCCATATTCTACATACCGACGTGTTTTTGAATTTGTCCCCCTGTTAAATTTTTTGGATTGTAGGAGATGGGGTAAGCTTGCATACAAAGTTTCCCGTTACGCGAAAAGAGTAATCAAATTTTTTGAGTGTAAAATAGAGTTGCTGAAATGACCGGTCATTTAATAATCCGGTCAAATGACCGGTCATTTGACAGCAAATGACCAAATATCGGTCATTTTATAGGACCAAGCATTTTTGTATCATGTGATCAATTTGTCAACCATTTCTTCAAAACTTTTGTAATCAAGGTCAATTAAAAGCATCTTTATTCTACGTAACAATTCGATAATCAACCAAAATCAAAACATTCTACTTCATCAAGAATTTCCTCTTCAATTTGTGCCTCCTGTTCTTGTTCAGATTCTTCCGCGGCTTTCTCCCCTGCAGATTTCTTGAAAATACCAGCGTTCTCCAGCATCAAGTTGTGTTTGATGAACGTCACTTTAGAGGCTGTGTCGACCTTCATCCTTCAACCGAACAATATACAAACCAAACCACCGAAATAATAAAATCCAGAAACCTGTTCCGAAGCTTGGTGTGAATTCCGCAGTATCCACGTGGTTAGGGTATCCGTTGGTGGTTCGGGTACCCGCTGGTAGTTCGGGTGTATCCACGTGGTTAGGGTATCCGTTGGTGGTTCGGGTACCCGCTGGTAGTTCGGGTGTATCCACGTGGTTAGGGTATCCGTTGGTGGTTCGGGTACCCGCTGGTAGTTCGGGTGTATCCACGTGGTTAGGGTATCCGTTGGTGGTTCGGGTACCCGCTGGTAGTTCGGGTGTATCCACGTGGTTAGGGTATCCGTTGGTGGTTCGGGTACCCGCTGGTAGTTCGGGTGTATCCACGTGGTTAGGGTATCCGTTGGTGGTTCGGGTACCCGCTGGTGGCTTGCTTGTGGCTGACATCTCTACTGAAAGCGAAGGAATAGTAACTGATGGAACATTAAATGACATGAACTGCTTTGAATCAAAACTCAATTAGGAACAATATTTTGTTGGAAGATCATAAAATTCAAAATTATTATTTGACCGAAATCCACTTGACGGTCAAATGTTAATAAATGACCGATCAAATGACCATTCAGCAGCCCTAGTGTAAAATAAGTTTTTTGTCTTGGTGTACTTTGTTTTTTCGGTTAATGATTTGTTGCTTGTGCTTAGGCGCAGATCAGAGCCTATCTCGGCGTAGACTCAGCATGTTTTTTTATTTTTTACTACAGCTTTCACCATACTTCTTTAAAGGACCATGGCCACCTGTTTTAAATTGTCCCCCGCCAATTCAAAAATTACAAATTGCCATGACTAGGAGGAGGTCAGGTCCTTTAAAGGACCGTGGCCACCTGTTTTAAATTGTCCCCCGCCAATTCAAAAATAATCGAAACAAAAATAATGGACTTCTGTACGGATTTTTCAACTTGGTTTCTAACAAAACAAGGCCTAGAATTTTATTTTAGGTAAAGTTTTGTTAAAAACCAAGTTAAAAAATGCGTACAGAAGTTCAAGGATTAGGAAAATTTTTTGAATTCCCGGGGGACAATCGTGGCCGTAGACGGCAATGGCCCTTTAACAAAAAAATTTTGTACCACCCTGTTTTATCAAAAAAATTGGGTAGAACAATTAACAATTCTGTTGCTGTTTCACATCAGCTATTAGAACTTTAAACATTTTGCAGGCTATAATGTTTGTGATGTCGCCATATCTAAGAATAAACCGACGAAAAGCAGTCTACATAATCATTGCTACTTGGATTTTCTCATTGTTCATGGCCTTGCCTTTATTGATTGTAAATCGGGTATGCGTCGACTGCTAAAAAACTGAAGATTAAAAAAGAGCTAATTTAGATCGAGAAATCGCCTACTGGAAATGTGGAAACTTGTTTGGAAAAGTGGTCTTCTGTGAGCGGCTACTTGGGTGACGAAGAAAGCACTGTGCACACTTATACCTCGTTGGTATTTGCTTTGCAATACTGCCTTCCTTTAATGGTTTTACTTGTGAGTTTTTATAAATAATTAATAGCTCATTTTAATGGGCGGCGGTAAATTGATCCTCCGGTAAATTGACCCCCGGTAAATTGATCCTCCGGTAAATTGGTCCTCCGGTAAATTGACCCCGGTAAATTGATCCTCCGGTAAATTGACCCCGGTAAATTGATCCTCCGGTAAATTGATCCTCCGGTACATTGGTCCTCCGGTAAATTGACCCCGGTGAATTGATCCTCCGGTAAATTGACCCCGGTAAATTGATCCTCCGGTAAATTGATCCTCCGGTACATTGGTCCTCCGGTAAATTGACCCCCGGTGAATTGATCCTCCGGTAAATTGACCCCGGTAAATTGATCCTCCGGTAAATTGATCCTCCGGTACATTGGTCCTCCGGTAAATTGACCCCCGGTGAATTGATCCTCCGGTAAATTGATCCTCCACTTTTTGTCTTGAAAGGAATATTTTGAGGGAATTGAAATTTTTTAGTCTGAACCAACCAAACGAAGTGGTCGTCCACTTGGTGCGATTTTTTTTACGTTTTTCATGTTTCAAAACCTGTTTTCTGGACTAACACGGGCATGCTGAAGATGGTTTGATAGTGGTAAAATGCCGTTTACTCAAGTATTTTTTGAGTATTGGACAATAATTGATTTTGGTGAAATTTTGGTGAAATCAATTATTGCCCAAAACTCAAAAAATACTCGAGAAAACGGCATTTTACCACTATCAAACCATCTTCAACATGCCGGAGTTAGTCCAGAAAACAGGTTTTGAAACACGAAAAAAAAAAAATTCACCAAGTGGACGACCACTCGTTTGGTTGGTTTAAATTCCCGCAAAATTTTGAAGGTGAACAAAGAAAGAGTGAACAGAAGTATGCATAAATGATTTCGTGTCAAGACAAAAAGGGGAGGACCAATTTACCGAGGATCGATTCACCTAGAGTCCATTTTAATAGTTGGACACGTTTTTCAGATCACTTATACATGCATAGGCCTACGTATGTGGAACAGCAAAGTGCCTGGAGAGACTCAACAAAGAAGATTAACTTCATCCACGAATACCAATGGAACTCACCACCAAGCTCAAACAGAGCGCAGGCACGAATCTGTTAAGAAGGTAAGTAGCTATTTTTATAGTAGGGTTGCATAAAAAGTTGCATATGACTAATTTTTACACCATAAATTTGTCTCTAATAAAAAAAATTTGCTCTTGATATTTAAAAAAACCTTGAGCATATAAGTTTAAGCAATAAATTAGGTGACTTCATTCAGCGATTTTTAATATATAGCCACAATCATAGTCAAACGCAGGATGGTGAAAAATTTTCTGACGAGGTGGTGGGCTAATCTTTATTAAAAAAAACCTGAGAGGCTATAGCCCGGCTAGCTAGTCCATGTTGAATATAGTTTTGAATACTGGGCCTACCGCATAAAAAAACTCTGGTATGCATGCTTTTTCATGCATCCAGAGTCACTTTCGAGTGATTTGTGTCTAAGGTAAAAATTCAAAGTGCTCCAAAACTCAATTTTTTACACACCAGAGGTATAAAATTGTCCTTTATGAGTTTCTGAGGTTCAAAGACCGGCTTGAAAAAGTGTCGGACTCTAGGCGGGAACGAACTTTTGGGGGTGTCGTCAAATCGAGAGTCGACTATAGTCGAACCTGGCTAACCCGTCACTCCAGTAACACGCCACCCCGCTAACTTGTCACTTCAAAAAAATGTGGTTGGCCAAGAAAGAAATTCCGCTAATCTTACCCCCATTAACCCGTCACTCCAGTAACACGTCACCCCTGTTAACCTGTCACCCTCCGTCCACAATCAACAAAGCAAATTGCGCTTGATAAGCCGTCACCTAGCATATTGCGGAAAAGTTTTCAAATTTCCGCCAATTTTTTTTAACCTTTTGTGTTTCATCACAGCGACGCCTTAGATGAGGTCTTTTATCAAGAGCCAAGGAAGTCGCAGAAGCAAAGTAGGATCAAGGACTTCTTCCCTGCTGTTTAGCGTCTGATTTGTGTGGTTAAATTGTTAGTTGCTCGAATAAACGATTCTTATCGATACCTGCTCTTTGTAATCCCACACCCTCGGTAACCCGTCATCCTGGCTAACCCGTCACCTCAAGTTGGTCCCCAGGGGTGACGGGTTAGCCAGGTTCGACTGTATATTAGGATTTTCAAACAAAAATCTCGGGATCAACCCAGTTTTTCGGGGGATTGAAAAGTAAGTTGACACGTTGAACTATTAGATATGACAGTATTTTCACACGCTGCTTTAATTTACCAAGTCAATTTTAGTTAATACCAATGGTACTGCTTATAAGTGCTCTATACGCCGGTTGTTGGCTGCCTCAGAACCTGCTGATGAATATTTGGGTGACTTATGACCCTTCTATTCTCTCACACCCACATATTTTGTATATTTGGTAAGCAGCATTTCTTAATAATAAATTAAACCTCTAAAATTCCGTCTATTTCCGGTGGTGTTGCCATGTGCTTGCCATGTTCCACTCACTTATTAATCCAGTTATTTACTACAAGAAGAACAAGCGCATCCATGAGGCAGTAAACTACTTGCTCAGGTGGCTGCCCTGCATCCGCACACCCCCAACCAACACACTCAATGGGATTGATCACAAAGGCACTGATAAGCGAGAGTCCAGAGCCAGTGCTGTGCGCATAGTCAACATGGTGGCCTATATGCCTGTAACTAGTGGCAAGAAATTGCTGCAACAGACTATGTCTGGGTCTTTGGACACCTAGCACTGACGAACATATACATACACAAAGCACATATACACGGCGGCCCAAGAAATTCCCCTGATTTAAAAAGCTCATATCTTTTTGTAGGAGCCACATTTTAAAATTCTGTTTTTGCAGATAGTCTTAGAATCCTGTAGGATTCATTATTCTGCTAAATTCACGAATTTTTTTTTTTGACCAAATTTGCCTTGGTCCCCCCTGTTGTCCAGAATATACCGATTTTTACACTTTTTATTTTTTAGTGAATTATGGTCACATAAGCAACGTCATGGCAAATAAACTTTGGCACTTGTTTACTTAGGGGGGGGGCCTTTTTTGGTCAACTGTGAATAGTGTTCAGACGTCTCCTAAGTAATTTTTATACGCTAAAGTTCTTTAAAAGTTCTTTCCAAACAATTTCCGTACTAAAAAGACATGTTTTGAAAAAAATTTGGTTATCGAAGGTTAGAGATGCGCACACTCACTTACCTTTGACATGATTCCGAGCAAGACTCTTGATCATACATGCATTAAAGACTCTTTTTGCCCAGCTCCAGCAACCAAAACGCAGTGGAAATATCTCATTCGCTCAGCCTACCTTGGGGGACCAAGGCAGTTGGTCAACCTTCGATAACCAAATTTTTTTCAAAACATGTCTTTTTAGTGCGGAAATTGTTTGGAAAGAACTTTTTTATCGGTTTTAGCGTATAAAAATTACTTAGGAGACGTCTGAACACTAGTCACAGCTGACCAAAAAAGGCCCCCAAGTAAACAAGTTCCTAAACTTTATTCTAACAACAAAAACAATCATAGCAAACAAACACCGACATTAAACTCATCTCTATAGTTCTGTTCCACACTCCGTCCATTGACTTCGATACATCGGTGAAGACGATTTTCATATGAATCCATTGATCGATTAACCATTTCTTGCGGTATTGCTGCAAAGACGGCTCGGATTCTTCTGATTCTTCCGACTATCACACACAACTATGCCTACAGGATTTTAAGACTACCTGTAAGAACAGAATTTTAAAATGTGGCTCCTACAAAAACATATGAGCTTTTTAAATCAGGCGAATTTCTTGGGCCACCCTGTACATATAAATATTTATTTGTAGAATATGAAAAAGGCGGGTAATTTCTAAAGCATTTTTTTAAATAAAAAACTATTCTAACTATTCTATTGTTATACAGTCGGACACCCCCTAATTGAAGTGACTTTATTCAGTGATTTTAATTTTTTTCATTAACTTTTGTAGTCTAAGAATACAACAGTGGGACCAGGGAAAAAAAAAACCCTTCTTTTCTAGATAAGGCCCTTATGTTGAGTGAAGTGCTCGGAATTTTTGAATTTGGTCGTACTCGTACTTCGTACCTTAATTTTTTTGTTAGCCTTTTACTTTTCGTAAAGAAAGGAGTTCTTGACATATAACCGTTAAAAGAGAGTGTGTGATAATGACCTGTTTGAAAGACCATTGGTCTTGCACCGAAGGATTTTGATCCGTTGACACAGAAACCTTTACCTTTGTTCTCTAGAACCTGAAAGAAGAATCTAGCTGCTTGCAAAAAAATGGTCTGCACAATTTTGGAAATGGAAGCGAATAGTGTGGTGCTGAAGGTGGACCCGAAGCTGAAGCAACTCCTCAACAGTGGTGGCGGCGCTCTGGAAGCTCTAAATCTCTCTTTTCGAGATTTTGGGTCGGGAATACGGTACCGTTAGTGGACTTGAGGGTCTGGCTTGTTGTCATTTATACCTCTTATTATTTGGTTTCGTATTCGTACTCATACTGACCTTTTTTTTTCTTCATACTTCGTACTCGTAGTACGAGTACGACTTCCGAGCACTGGTTGAGTGACTCAGAAAATCTATGACCATTTTATTTTCTGCCCTATGTGATACTTACGGGTTTTTTTGCCTTGGTCCCCCTGTTGTTTTTTAGAACTTTTTAGGGTTAGGCGATGGTTGGTCAGCGTATGTTAGGAAGGACTTAGACATGTTTTAGACTCATGTTTAGGTCTGTCCTAACATAATGCTGACCCTAAGCCTGCCCTTGCCTAAGTCTAACAAATCACAAAAAAAGCTATCAGGAGACCCCTAATTTTTTGTTCTTCACTTACAATCTTTGCAGTTAGTGTAACTTTTCAAATAAGGTACAGGGCTGCAAAATCAGCCATTGATAAAGTAGACATTATTATAAAAATGGGGATAAGTTCAAACAGATCAGTACTTTTCGGGCCACTCCCACACCTCGGATCTGAGTGCAATTCCAGACTACTCAAATACGGATTCGTTCAAATTTTTTTGTACAATGCCTAGTCTATCAAAAGAACATTGTGTAACCCATGTATTTAGTTACCAAAACCCGGATATTTTCCAAACTCCGCTACGCTTTTACGATGAGATATTTACGAATCCGTTGCATTATAAAGGACGGCTGAATTGTAACCCGCACCCCCCATTGGATTGCACCCGGCACCCCCCAAACTTTTTGCCTTGTTCCCCCAAGGCAAAATTTTTGGTCAAATTTTTGTCAAAATTTGATTTCAAATTCATTTTAAAATCATTTATAAGTCATTTATAAGTCAATTTAAAATCAAATTTTGACAAAAAAAGTAATTAATTATTGTATGTCAGTATCTTGTTGGTGTCATAGTCAGAATAAATACAAAGATTACAGTTTTTCTTCCTCTTTCGATTCATATATAAACATTTATATTATTTATTATTCATTTAAATTATTATCCATTCTCGGCCTCAATGCGTTTGCGCAGTCGTTTAGGGAAACTGTCCATGGCGTTTTGGAACATTTCTTGTGGGGTTTGGTCCCATTCCCTGACCTGACAGCGATGCCTTCAAATCAACGATTGAATTGTGCGGAATAGAACACGCCTTAGACTGGAGATATGGCCATGCAAAATAGTCCATCAAGTTCAATTCGGGGGAGTTGGGAGGCCAATCTCCAGTTGGGTTAGTGTGATGCGGATCAACTTTGATGAAGGCAGGAAAATTTTGCTCAATTGTGTCTCATATGCACGGTGGGATGGAGCGCCATCTTGCTGGAAGGTCCATTCATCTCCCATATCGTCCTCTGTCCAAGAAAGGACTTCATTTTCATTCTTTGATCCACTTTCCAGTAAAATATTAGTCATCTGTTAAATGTTTATATATGAATCGAAAGAGGAAGAAAAATGGAAAAAAAACTGTATATTTGGATGTTTTTTGAAATTTACTTTAAGTAAAAAAATTTGATCCTAGTATAGAATAGTACCGAGACCTGAATCAGACATGTTGCTAGATAGAATACAAAATTGCACACTAATATCATACTTCCTTTGCCCCTTTCTCATAGATGCACTTTCCAGCTGAAGGATCCATCCAAACAGGCGTTCCATCCGCTGCGTAAATTTGTGAATACCTAGGATGAAGCAAACCAAAGATAGATTTTTGAGATAAATGTTTTAACTTTTGGCGGAGTTTAGAAACGTAAATCACAAAATCGACCAGCTTCTGAGCGTATTCTTTTGGCGGCTTTTGACAGACAGTTGTTGGTACCCGAAGACGGAAGTTATGTCGAGAGAGAAATTTGTTAAGCCAACCCACACTCGCCTTAGGCTATTTACATACAGCACTGTCAAAATTTTATTTATTAAATACCTTGAAGTCGCCATCATCCTGGTCTTTGTTAAAAGTTCTTTCTGCCTGCTGTTGTATTAAACGTCGCGACACTCGAAGCTTCTTTGACCGTCTTTCTCGAACCCAGATAGAGAGCTGGCTGTCGAAATTCTTATACTTTAGTGGACGGCCTGCTCCTTTATTTTGCCAGCAGGCGATGAATCGCTTAAGGACAAAGTAAATTAAAAATAATTTGAAAATATTAAAAAAATAACTTGAGCAAATGTAACTTTTTCTAGTTTTTGATCCACTCCCGAACACGCTTTCGATCCACGTGGAATTTCGTGCTTGTTGAATGGATAGAAACTTGCTTTGCATAATTGATAGCTTCTAACATGTAAGCAGTCGTGTAGGAGTTCAGCTTTCTTGCCTTTTTGATCTCATTTCCTTCATCTTCGTCGTCAGACAAATAAAGCGGGCTAGTCGTGCTCATAGCGCGAAAATCTAGAGAAAACAAAAGTTACTAGTAGCTACAAAACAAGTGCCCTCGAAATTGTTAGAAGGCATCTGCAACCAACAAAAAAAAACAATAAGAGATAGCATTAAACTTTCAACAAGGAAAAGTTGGAAAATAAGCGCCCCCTCTTTAATTAGCTCCCGCCTGGACTAATGTTGAAAAATATGCACCCCGGGGCGCTCATTAGTGAAAATACGGTATTTTTATATCAGATTACCGTATTTCTCTAATAGGCCGCCCCTCCCAATAAGCCGCCCTCTAATAAGCCGCCCCTAGGGGATAATTGAAAATAAGCCGCCCTCTAATAAGCCGCCCTCTTTAGCTTCACCTTGCAGCATTTTAAGGCAATTTAAGTTACAAATTTGTTCCCAAAAAACTGTTTTTAAATTCGCGTTTTTTACCTATTCTGTTGTTTGTTTTTGTCAGTCTGGAAATTTGCAGTCGTTATTTGTTTGCATCTGTTATTGTTTTTGTCAGCTGTTTTTATTTATTTATTTCTGTTCAGGCTAACTGCAATGATCGCTATTCGAGATACCTATGTCAGCGAGGAATCAGCCGATGAAGAAGTGGGCAAGTCAAAGAAGCTGAAGGCCTATTCAACAGAATGGAAGCTGGATGTTGTAAAGCACGCAAAGTTGATCTCCATCCATTCGGCAAGCAAGAAGTACGCAATCAGCCGAGGGTGCATTCGAGATTGGGTTAAGAAAGAAGGCGAAACTGAAATCGCTCAAGTATGTTTTTCATTTTTTATTTTGTGTTATTCCTTTTTTCAGGGATTCATGCAGAGCTGGGAAGACTAGGAAACGACTTCGTGGCGGTGGACGCCCTCACAATTCAAGGATCTCAACAAGGAGCTGGCAACTTGGGTCCGAGAGCAGGGCGGAAAGAAACACAGAGTGTCTCGCCGGATCATCCAGCAGCAAGCAGGAAAAATGTTCAATGCTGAAGAGGATGAAGGGCTTTTCATGGTATATATATCATTCATTTTTTAACAAGCTTTTAATCTAAATTTTTTAGGCAAGCAGAGGATGGCTCGAAAAGTTTCTGAACCGACACAATTTCCGACTCCGGGTCCCGACTACAATGTAATGATTTTTAATACCAAAATGTTTGCAAGATTCTAGCGATCATTTTGAGTATAAAATGTCTGCAACCGAAAATAATTCTTTTGCACTCGGTCATCAATCTCAATCGCCCATGGGTACAACCGGGTGCCAGACCCTCAAGTCCACGGTACCGTATTCCCGACCCAAAATCTCGAAAAGAGAGATTTAGAGCTTCCAGAGCGCCGCCACCACTGTTGAGGAGTTGCTTCAGCTTCGGGTCCACCTTCAGCACCACACTATTCGCTTCCATTTCCAAAATTGCGCAGAGCATTTTTTTGCAAGCAGCTAGATTCTTCTTTCAGGTTCTAGAGAACAAAGGTAAAATGGTTTCTGCGTCAACTGGATCAAAATCCTTCGGTGCAAGACCAATGGTCTTCCAAACAGGTAATTATCACACACTCTTTTAAACGGTTACATGTCAAGAACTCCCCTCTTCACGAAAAGTAAAAGGCTTTTTGAGTAAAATAAACGACGAGAAAACAACTTTTTTCAATCGTTTTAAATTACTCAGGAGACGTTTAAACACAATAGACAGTGGATAAGAAAAGGCGACTTCTTGGGCTCAATATTGCTTCACATTTCCAGATCGAACAAAGTAGCCGACTTTCAACGTTTAAATGTGAAGCTTACGTTATTTGAATACTAACAAATTTTAAAGTTAAACCATATATACCGTATTTCTTCTAATAAGCGGGCAGTCTCCAATAGTCGGGCAATCTCTAATAAACGGGCACCCTAGAAGGTGATTGGAAAATAAGCGGGCAGTCTCCAATAAACAGGCACCCTAAAAACGATTTCACCTACACCTTAACTCTTTAAGCTAAAATTTTTGGAAAAATACAAATGTTTACCTCTTTTTGTTGTCTATCTTCGAATAAATTTTGATCGAAAAAATAAACGGGCAGTCTCCAATATTTGGGCAGTCCCTAATAAATGGGCGCCCTCGGAGGTGATTGGAAAATAAACGGGCAGTCTCCAATAGTCGGGCAGTCTCTAATAAACGGGCACCCTCGAGGTGATTGGAAAATAAACGGGCAGTCTCCAATATTTGGGCACAAATGGGCGCCCTCGGAGGTGATTGGAAAATAAACGGGCAGTCTCCAATATTTGGGCAGTCTCTAATAAAAGGGAGCCCTCGGAGGTGATTGGAAAATAAACGGGCAGTCTCAATAGTCGGGCAGTCTCTAATAAACGGGCACCCTCGGAGGTGATTGGAAAATAAACGGGCAGTCTCCAATATTTGGGCAGTCCTAATAAATGGGCGCCCGGAGGTGATTGAAAATAAACGGGCAGTTCCAATAGTCGGGCAGTCTCTAATAAATGGGCGCCCTCGGAGGTGATTGGAAAATAAACGGGCAGTCTCAATATTTGGGCAGTCCCTAATTAATGGGCGCCCTCGAGGTGATTGAAAATAAACGGGCAGTCTCCAATAGTCGTGCAGTCTCTAATAAAAGGGCGCCTCGGAGGTGATTGGAAAATAAACGGGCAGTCTCCAATAGTCGGGCAGTCTCTAATAAATGGGCGCCCTCGGAGGTGATTGGAAAATAAACGGGCAGTCTCCAATATTTGGGCAGTCCCTAATAAATGGGCGCCCTCGGAGGTGATTGGAAAATAAACGGGCAGTCTCCAATAGTCGGGCAATCTCTAATAAACGGGCACCCTAGAAGGTCATTGGAAAATAAACGGCAGTTCCAATATTTGGGCAGTCCTAATAAATGGGCGCCCTCGGAGGTGATTGGAAAATAAACGGGCAGTCTCCAATAGTCAGGCATCTCTAATAAACGGGCACCCTAGAAGGTCATTGGAAAATAAACGGGCAGTTCCAATATTTGGGCAGTCCCTAATAAATGGGCGCCTCGGAGGTGATTGGAAAATAAACGGGCAGTCTCCAATAGTCGGGCAATCTCTAATAAACGGGCACCCTAGAAGGTCATTGGAAAATAAACGGGCAGTCTCCAAAGTCGGGCACTCTAATAAACGGGCACCCTAGAAGGTCATTGGAAAATAAACGGGCAGTCTCCAAAAGTCCAAGCCCCCGCGCCCCCGCAGGGCCCCCAAGCACCTTAGAGACTATTCCGAGCAATATGCTGAAGTATAACACACTCGTTTCCCCTTTTTACATACATCAGCCATGTGAATTGGTGGATGTGTAACAACTATATTTGTAAACATTTATCATCATTTTTGGTCATTCTATAATAAAAAAAATAATTTTTCTAAAATACTAGTCCGCGTGAAAATAACATGTTTTTTAGACTAATTACAGTTTAGCCCGTACTTTTTCTAATTAGCCTGTATGCTCTAATAAACCCAAAACCCCTACTTTGTAGACTTGTGTATCTCAGCTCAGAGAATTTTTTTTTGCAAAGCTGTTTAATACATTTTTTAACTTCCACGAGCTCTACCGATTCCGCTTTTTTAGTTTTAGTCACGCACCCAAAGATTAACCTCAAATTTTCCGAATTTTGAGTTGGAAAAATAAACCTACATGTAGGCTAATTAGAGAAAATACGGTTCTTAGCTTTGTTTCCATTTTGACTTGCTTCACAAAATCAACTTAGGATTGATTTTTGTGAAAAGAGCTTTGTCACAAGTCTCTCAGTCAAAGCTTTTTTTGCTTTGTTGTCATCTGAATCATTCTTCAGAATACTTCCTTTTTCTGTCCGAGAAAAAGTTGTGTCGTGTTTGTTGGCTCGTAGTACTGCTAGTAGTACGTGAAAAGAACTGGGGTTGCTCATTATTAATTTTTTTGTTTCTAGTGTTTCTCTCCCACATCCAATTAGCTATAAATTGTTCTTCTTGGATGAGAGCAACACTAGTTTTAGCTGTATGGATATATGTGTTCTCAATTTACGTGTACGTTCCTAAACGCACTTATCATTACTTTTACTCGGAAATTTGGAAAAATCAGTAATGAGAAACTTAGCCTATACAAGTAATTGCTATGGAAAGCGGCCCAGAGTTTGTATATTTGCCACTTTTGCTTCCTCTTTCAGTACGGCCCTGTTCACCTTTAGCACGCCAATTTTTTTTGCCTTGGTTCCCCCTGTTGGTTTTTTTGAAGTTTGAAAAACTTGTTTTTTGAGTTTTTCTTTATTTTTTTTACGTTTTTTTTCTTCTTGTTTTGGTTTTTTAGATTAAGTACCTTAAGTACATTTTTTTAGGAATTCCTCGGCTATGGTGCGCACGAAATTATTTGAACATACTTTTCCAGTCCCTGAATTTTCTTTCGGAGTACTCCATCCTTCATCAGCAGTTCGCAGACGCCGGCACAGTCGATGCCGAAGTCGACCCGAACTTGGAGAAGAGCCCTGACCGTTTCCACCTTTAAAAGATTCCTCGCGTCTGTCCACTGCGCCTTGCACAAAAAGAAGACTCGCTCAACGAACGCGTTGGTCAGTTGGATGGAAAGAATAGTGCTGACGTTTCTGAAAAGGCATGGAAGCGAGTCGTTGTCCTGAAGAAAAAGTTAAGAAATCCATCTCAAAATTCTTGCTTACCTTGAACATCTTCTGCCACTTCGCTTCTGCTGAATCCACGTCACCATTCAAAAAACAAAATATCAGACAAATAAATTTGAAAGAAACTGCGCCGTAGGCGAGAATTTCAAGCAAAATGTTGGCGGGAATTTTAAAATTTGACTATTTTTAATTTTTTTTTGCAGAAATCAGACAAATAAATTTTCCTTTTTCAAAATCAACCCTTTTCTGATTAATCAACCCAGTTCTGAACTTTGTTTTAAACGGAAATTTTTTTGTCCCAGATTCACTTTTTTTGTCACAAATTTTGTTTTTGTCTGTTTCTCTTGAATTTGTGTTTTTTTTTGTTAAATTTTAACATTATTAGGTAGCCTTGCGAATCTAGTTTCTAATTAGATAACCTTCATTGCACAATCTATGCAAAATACAGTACAAAAGAGTAAAAGTATGAAGCAAGTCCGAAGAGCAATTTGCTTTATACTTTCGCCTTTTTGTGCTACATTTTGCAAAAATGTTGCAATAAATGATATCTAACCAGAAACTAGAATCACAAGGCTACCTGATGATGTTAAAACTTTCAAAAAAGATAAAAAATTCAAGAGCAACAGGCAAAATCAAAATCTGTAACAAAAATAAGTAAATCTGTGACAAGAAATTTTTTGTCCATTTAAATCAGGGCTCCCATCCTCGCTGATTTCTCAGCGATTCGCTGATTTTGAGGCCGGAGTGCTGATGAAAAAATAAATTCGCTGATTCGCTGATTTTGATAATTTTCGCTGATTTTTGAATTATCTTCGTTTTTTGAATTGGCGCCTCTGTTCATTCACATTTCAGTCAATGTTTCCTATTTTTCGCTCAATTTTTTTCTTAATTGCTTCAGCGTTTGTTATGTTTTCTAAAGTGTTTCGGGCTGAAGCCCGGAACAGTTAAATGTCTTCTTCAAACAAATGTCAATTTTGATTTTTCGTGCACTGAAATGTTCCAGATGCTTTTGAATGATAGAAACTTGTTAACTGAAATTCGAGGAGGTAAAAAATATGATGTTTAGCATTGTGGTGATGATTTGTTGTTGAATTACGCCGTAATAAAGTAATTATTACGGTGAATAAAGGTACTTTTCGAAAATTCGCTGATTTTTGGTGCTGATTGCTGATTTTATAAATAAATTCGCTGATTTTCAAAAAATTTCGATGGGAGCCCTGATTTAAATGCAAATAAAAATAATAATTTAAAAAACATTTGGCTAAAGTATACCGTTTGGTGGAGAGCTAAAAATGGGTTTTTTTGATTTCTAAGTATGTTTTAAGCACTGGGAACGATAGTAGAGTGCTTAAAACGATTGGGAAATAAGAAATTTTGACAAAAAAAATTGCAAAAAATCGATTTTTGTAAAATTTTTTTGATATGATATGACCAAGATATAATAGAAGAAGCCCAATTTGATTGATCTAACGGGTGGTCAAAAAGTTCCCGATGGATTTTCAAAGCTTCATTTTTTATCATTTTTCTTATCATATCTCTGATCTGTTGATACCATTTTGTAGCCCTGAAACTCCTCTTTCATTTGATATATCATTCTACTAATACAGTTTAACAAATATGGCTGACCTACGCGCTGGAATAGTTAGACTGCATCAGCAAGGTTACAAGGTGATGGAAATAAGTCGCATGCTCAACTGTGCCCAATCAACTGTCTCGGATGGACTGAGGAGAATATGGGAGACAATTGGACCTTTCAACAACATGGCGCGCCTTCTCATCGAGCCGTTGAAACTCAGAACTGGATTGAGGAGCACTTTCCAGATTTCATCACGGTTGATTCTCATTGGGGTGACAATGTGATCAAAGGTGACTGGGCGCCCAACTCCTCGACTTGAATGTGATGGACTACTTTGGATGGCCGTACTTGCAGTCCAAAGCATGCTCCAAGCCACACAAGTCAATTGCTGCCCTAAAAGCTTCACTGGTGAAAGAATGGGACGAACTTCCACAAGAGATGATCCAAAAAGCCATTGACAACTTTCCAAAACGATTAAAGAAATGTATTGATGCAAATGGTGGTCATTTTGTTGAGTAAAATAAACGTGTGACATGTCGTTTGAAAGAGGAAGAACAGGGCTACAAAATAATACTAAACTTCTAAAAATATGATAAGAAAAATGATAAAAAATGAAGCTTTGAAAATCCATCGGGAACTTTTTGACCACCCGTTATTTTATTTTGAATGTATTGAATAAAATTTGAATGAAAATTAAACAGTGAGTTCTGAGGCAGGACCTACCGCATAAATAAGTAGTGTATGTGTTTTACACATACACGCTTGTTTCGAGTGGTTGGTCTCTAGGGTGCAAGTGCAGCATTCAACCTGCCCCAAGGGCTTGAGAGTTAGAGATGCGCGCACTAGATCACCCTAGAGATTAATCCGAGAACAAAAGAATGTAATATACAGTCAAACCTCGGTTATCCGGCACCCCTTGGGACCGGCCTCAGGGCGCCGGATAAACGAGGTGCCGGATAACTGGAATGTCAGTTGACAGAAAATAAGCCAATCTCAGCCTAATGACGTATATTTAAGGTGCCAGATAACCGAGGGTGCCGGATAACTGGAGTGCCGGATAACCGAGGTTTGACTGTACATACATTTTTTGCTCAGTCCGACTCAAAACACGGTGGTATGTTAGGGGTTTTTTTTACGATTTTTTGACCAAAAATCAAAAATTTTTACAAAAAAAATTTTTTTTGGCTCACTTCCCACACCTAAAAACGTGTTCTTCGAACTCCCCGCACCGTTTTACGTTGAAAAAACCACTTAAAACCCATTTTTAGCTCTCCACCAAACGGTATACAGTCAAACCTCGATATAAGGGCACCCCTGGGGACGGCCCCAAAGTGCCCTTATATCGAGGTGCCCTTGTATCGAGGTGCCCTTATATCGAGGTTTTCAAACGAACCAAATTTCAGAGTGCCCTTATATCGAGGTTTTCCTTCTAATGCCCACTATTATAAGTCGATTGAAACATTTATTCGTATAACATCAATAAAACAATAAAACAATTAAGTAAACATCAAACAATCAACGAACACGCGGAAAAAAGGTAAGGATTGAGGTTTGCTTCTGTTTCTTAGAAAGCACCACCTGAATAAAAATGAGGAAATTAAAATTCTAAAGAAAAACCTGTCAACACATCATCGTCCACATCAACGTAGTCTTCCAAAGTGATATCTTCATCGATCTCGCCACTGACTTGCAAATTGTTCCACGCTTGTAAGAGACTGTCCATTGCTTGATCAGATGTGTTCACTGGTTCAATTTCCATAGGCTATTCAGTTTCCTAAATTTGTGATTAAATAAAGAATAAAGGGAGTAAGATTTTATTTCTTACCTGCCTGAACTTCACAGTTAGATTCGACGGTCTTCCTTCTTCATGCGCTTGTCAATGTCTTTCAGCCATTCTTCGAAAAGATCACCTAAACATAGAAAGTGACGAAAAGTCATAAAGATTTGACGTGGAATACGATTTGTAGACGACCGGTATTTTGTTTTGCTTGAAGCAATAAGGCTTTGCCGATTTTCCAATCACCAATAGAGGAAGCTCATGAGTGCCAAACATATTAGCGCCGACCAGAACCGTTATTCGCACCTTGCTCTTCTTTCCTCCAGAGCACTTGTCGCCTGTAATCATAATAAGATGCAAACATAATTAGAATGCTAACCTTTGAACGCCATCGCCAATATTCTGGAGAGTTTGTCGTTTGATGCCAATTTGACTAGCCAGGTCTTTTTGTGTCACGTTCTTGTTCTTTTCATATTCATCGAGGACTTTTTTCCTGAGGTTGAAATTGACAGACTGCCGCTTGTTAGGAGTACTCATTGCTAGCAAACTAAAAGTAAAAATAATAAGAACACTCAGCAAAAAAATACAAGCTAGAATGTTTTTCGTAAGGAAAATGAGAATGAAGAATGAAAATGAACACGTCTGTTATGACTTGTGTATGAAACAAAAAAGACGCGAATTCAAAAGCAGATGTTTGGATAATTTTTGAAATGCCCTTATATCGAGGTTTATTTTATTGAGTGAAACTTGGAAAAAGTGCCCTTATATCGAGGGCCCTTATATCGAGGTTTATTTTGCCTTACTTAAGGCAAATCCAAATAAATTTTTAAAAAGTGCCCTTATATCGAGGTGCCCTTATATCGAGGGCCCTTATATCGAGGTTTGACTGTACTCCTACCAAACATTTTCGGAGTAAAAAGGTTCTAAGCAACCAATATTTTGTTGTCATTTTGTTGTGTTGCTGAACACACCCACTTCTCAGCCATTGTTTTAGTAAAAAAAAAATATGTGCCTACAAAACAGAAGGGAGCAAGGCAGTATCAGGAAAACTAATAGGCCAGCCAGCTATGGCGTGTGAAACAGATTTGCTGATGAATTTAAGGTAGTTAAGCAATGGAGTATTCAACAACAAAATGCTCACACCCCCTCTTCCGCCACCATTCATACTCCTAAAAAGATGGATTTTGGATGGAAAGCCGCTGGCTAGCAGGAACAATTCTAATGGCTCTTTTGTTGTGCTGGATTCCATGGCTATGCCTCTTTTGTTCTTTTTCGACTAAAAAAGAGAGCAAGTAGAAGAAGGCTGTAAGTCAAAAGATTTCGTCTCAACCAAATTTTTCGCCAGTTTTTTTTCAATTGAATTTGTTGTGGTTGTTTTGAGTAGTGAGTTGTAGGCTGGTGGGTAGAAGTAGTAGCTGACTGCTCCATTGATTGGCATCATTTAAGACTTTTTTCGTGGTTGTCTTTGCTGTGTTTTGCTGGATTGCATGAAGAAGACGTAGTTTCCGCTTTTTGTCAGTTTTTGTGTTCTTTTATAAAAAATGGAAAAATAAAGGTGAAGTATAATATGTTGTTGCCACAGATGTAGCAATTCGTAGGCGCCGAGGACCTGCGTAGGGTACTTGCAAATTCAAAAAAATCATACATGCTACCACCAGGATTTGACCATGCCTTGGTCCCCCAAGGCAATCTGAAATTCACCCCAAAATGCCTTGGGGCCACATTTCACTTTACCGTGAAACACGTAGAAACAAGGGCCGTGGCAAAAAGAGACTCTATATGCATTTTATGGTCAAGAGTCTTGCTCGGAATTATGTCTGAGGTAAGTGAGCCCCCAAGCCCCCTTTTGGGGCGCAAGGGGCTTGAGAGTTAGAGATGCGCACACCCACATACCTTAGACACAAATCACTCGAAAGTGACTCTGGATGCATGAAAAAGCATGCATACCAGAGTTTATTTATACGGTAGGCCCCAGTACTCAAAACTATGCCCCGGAGGGGGCGTAGGGGGCTTGTGAGTTAGAGATGCGCACACTCACTTACCTTAGACATGAATCCAAGAACACTGTTGACAATGCATAAAGAGACTCTTTTTGCCTAGCCCAGTGAGAAAAACAAGGTAGAAATGAACAAAACCAGGTGTCCAGGTACCCTCTCCAGGTGGTTTACCTTGGTCCCCCAAAGCAAAAAGTCAAAATTTAGTCAAAATTTTTTTTTTTCAAAACGTGCCGTCCCCCATCTAAAAACATGTTTTGTACACGTTTCAAGCCCTAAAACACACAAAAAAGCAGTTAAAATCCCTTTTTGGGAGGACTTGCTATAATATAGCTATAATCTTATATAGTATTTGGCATGTGTGGGTGGGTGGGTGGTTAACGCTTTTTTACTTCGAAGGCCAGAACGGGTCGTAGATAGCGAAATCACTTTTGTCGCTAATACCATCGTGTTCCCCAGAATGTCAGCTTTCGTTTTAAAAAAAGAACAGGCTAAAAAAATGAGTTCTAATAGGGGATATACCTATTTTTATAAATGAAGTCATAGCCCCTCATTGAAATTTCGAAATACTATAGAGGCGCCGATAGGCGCCTGTGGTCCCTTGTCTTATATAGTATTTGGCATGGGTGGGTGTTTAACGCTTTTTCACTTCGAAGGCCAGAACGGGTCGTAGATAGCGAAATCACTTTTGTCGCTAATACCATCGTGTTCCCCAGAATGTCAGCTTTCGTTTTAAAAAAAGAACAGGCGAAAAAAATGAGTTCTAATAGGGGATATACCTATTTTTATGAATGAAGTCATAGCCTCTCATTGAAATTTCGAAATACTATAGAGGCGCCGATAGGCGCCTCTGGTCCCTTGTATATAATAATAATATACCGAAATGAGAAAATAAAAAAAACACCTACAGAATCATCCATACAAAATAATAATTTTTTGCATTCTTATTTACTTGCTTTTTTCTCAAAAAAAAATGTGATAAATAAATTTTATTACGGCAAGCTAGACTTTTTAATCAAATTCCGAAAATTCTTTTTTTTTTAACTTTTTGTTGCCGTGCATTTTTTTTTTGGAATTTCAGATTTGTGAATATTGAATGGAAATATTCCTGTGGCTGCTAAACGCAAGACTGAGTAGAATAGGAAAAAAGAGAATTCCCTGTGGGGCACTTACATCGCTCACTCTTTTCCTCGGCTTTGGGTCGGAAATAAACTTTTGGGTGGAAATCAAATCTGCTCTCAATCAACAAGAAACACTCATTCGCTTCTTTTTCTGCTTTCAATATTCAAAAACACATCTTTTTGACTTTTTGCTTACCGTTTTTTGGAGAAAAAAAAATATTGTTAGAAGATTTAATACAAAGGTTTTGGCTCTATTTAAGAAGAGGTACCATTTTTTGCCTTGGTCCCCCCTATTGTTTTTTTGTAAATTGTTTTCACTTGCTTTATAATTCTATTCTATCAGTCTTCTACTTATGTTGTATTGTATTTATTTCTACTTCAGCCATACAACACCCATCCACCCAAAAATTTCTAGTTTTCAGGCATACTAACCCCATTTACCCCAATATTTCAAGTTTTCAGACTCACGACCCCCATGCCCCAACCTTACTTTAGGCTTAGGTCTTAGCCTTAGCCTTTAGGCTTAGGATACCGTATTTCTTCTAATTGCCGCACAGTCTCTAATTACCGCACACCCCTAACTGCAGCAGAGTGAATATTTTGCTAAGCTGTTTGATGCATTCTCTTAACTCCCACGAGCTCTACCGATTCCACTTTTCAGATCTTGGTTAAGCACCCGAAAATCTCTAGATCGAATTTGAAAATTTCCGATTTTCGGGTGATTGAAAAATAAGCGCACATGTGCGGCAATTAGAAGAAATACGGTATATCATTTCACATACAAACAAACCTCAAGAAACACAATTTGTATGCCCGCGGCTTGAAAAAAAAATTTTTTTTTTGCTTCAGCAATAGAACACCCATCCACCGAAAAATGTTGAATGTTTTGAAGGTGTTCTTTGATCAGATGGGGAAAATATATGATTAGCTAAGCAGTTGAATTGTTTGTATGTGAAATGATATATCCTAAGCCTAAAGGCTAAGCCTAAGACCTAAGCCTAAATTAAGGTTGGGGCATGGGGGTCGTGAGTCTGAAAACTTGAAATATTGGGGTAAATGGGGTTAGTATGCCTGAAAAGTAGAAATTTTTGGGTGGATGGGTGTTGTATGGCTGAAGTAGAAATAAATACAATACAACATAAATAGAACACTGATAGAATAGAATTATAAAGCAAGTGAAAACAATTTACAAAAAAATCAATAGGGGGGACCAAAAATGGTACCTCTTCTTAAATAGAGCCAAGGTTTTTGTCGAACGTGAGAAAGTTGTTTAAGAAAGCTGAGTCAATAAATTAACGCATTTTCTTGTTTTTGTCACTACAAATTGGCTTAGTTTACTTGCTGTCTTTTGGTTAAGAATATAGCTTAGTCTTACAGCTGCCATAAATGCCTTCATTGAGTCACGAACATCGGTTGAAACTCACACTTTTAGTTATATTTCATACATATTAATGTTTTGAAAGTTAAATTGATTTTTTGGTAAAGTTAGTTCACTCTGAGGCCCTGACGATGTCGATGTCGAAGTAAATGTGATGTCTATATCTAGCATTTTTCATTGAAAAATGCCAAATCTGATATAGATGACCTACATCCAGGCCTGTGCACGGACCCACTTTTTCACGGCCCGGGCATTTTTTTGGGCCCGGCCCAGCCAGGTCCGGAGCTTAATTTTTTCTTTGAGCCCGGGCCGGGCGGCCCGTATAGTTAGTATAGTCAAGGTATAGTCAACTATATAAAGTTAGTATAGTCAACTGTAAGTGAAATTCCAAGCATATTCAGAAAATCAAGCAAGAAAAATAGTGTAGGTAACATGTCTAGAGATTTAAAAAACACACTTTATTATTCAACATCACTCAAACGCAATATTACTCTCCATCAATGACTTCCCAACACAAAAAAAAATTGATTCAGCAGATAAACTTTCTCGACTCTCTTCCACCAATTGACGAAGCTTGCTGAACCACCTCTCGTCTTCAGCCGTTGACACCGGAATAGAGAGCAACTTAGCGGCGAGCATAGCAAGACCGGGGAATTCCGCCGCATTATTCTTCCAGAGTTGAGCAAGATCCTTCGGAAATTCTAATAATTTTTTTTATCAAATAACGATCTACTTCATCAGTTGGTATGATTGCCTCTTCCTCAGGTTGGAACAGCTCGTCAATTAAGGATTCTGGTTGGCGAGAATGAACGCTTGATATCTCAAAAGAGCCAGGCACCATCACAGTAGTTGAAATGAATTGTCGAACAGACTCAAGCACCTGATTTTTTTTTCTAGTAAACCAGTAGTTATAGTAAAAGCAATGCAAATTCCTACCTCATCAACCTAAGCCCAAGAAATTTCGCTTTGCCGGATGGAGAAAGGTCGCCATTTTGTGGTAGATAGTTATAGAAGAAGACTTTCGGCCAAAGCATAGACCTGCTGACTTGGATAACGCTTGAAAAAGTTCACTGCTGCCGGGATCATTGAGAAGGCTTAAGTCTTTCCTTCTCGATGATTGAAAAGCTCACAGAATTGAGAAGACAGAGATCTACGATTGCTTCCTTCATTTTGTTGATTTCCCGATTGGCTGGGTTTTGAAGAACGAGGAAGGATGTCATCAGCTTTTGGTCTGCGTTTACTGGACCGACTCCTTTGACGTGCTTACTCCTATGACGACTTAAGAGCAGAACTTTAAACAGAATTTCAAGTTTAACTTATTTATATCAACCTACTTGATATGTCCACCATCCTTATTAGTCAAAAGAATCCTGCACTCGGAACAACAAACAAATTTTGTTGGTACTCACTTCTCTTGATCTCTATTTGCTTCGTACTCCACCACTTCAAAAAAAATCATCCTTGTGCTTTGGCTTGAAAAAGATTCGACAGGACTGGTTCCCAATCATTATCAGGAGTTCATCTTTGGTAAGATCAGGTGCAGACTTGCTTACTAAACGTTGAATAAATAACAAGTTAGCTAGTAAAAATTGAATTGAATATTACCTGCCAAAAAGATCTGCTTAGCCGTTTGATTCTTTTTGATTCGTTTGATTCTTCTTCACTGTTGCTCACCCTTGGTTAGTCGCTTTCTACCTGAAGATTGTGGTCCTGTTTACAAAAATATTCAAAAAAAGGGAGAAATTTTTGCTGAAAACAGTTTGAATGATAGGTTGGTAGAATAGAGATGACTAAAAAGAAAAATTTTAAAATGGCGGGATTTCGAGGTGTATTTTAGACCAAAGGTTTTTGGGCCGGCCCGGCCCGGAGTTTTTTGAGCCCGGGCCGGCCGGGCCAGCCTGTGCACAGGCCTGCCTACACCTACTTTTTGGTTTTAGGTATAGGTCATCTATACCGGATTTGGCATTTTTCAATGAAAAACGCGAGATATAGACACCGTTTTAGCTCGACCTCACACCTCACACCTCCATTGTAAGCGCGCTATCATAAAACGATTGAATGATTTCTACTTGATCAACTGGATGATTAGGATTTCTCGCTAATCAATAAAAGCTCTCCTCAATTCAGGCCTTATTTTTTTGACCCATCACTCTGATTTGGCCAAAAGTTATTTTCCCTCCATTGAAAAACAGTGGAATTAGATTAATTTGATTTAGTATCATCTTGTAGCTAAAAAACCAAAAACTAACCCTAGATTTTACTTAATTTGATTGTTGTTAAACATTTTACTGTTACAGACTTTGAAAAACATGTGTTTAGTTTGCAGTCTGTGGTCATAGTTTTTGCCAGCGCTATCGACTTCGATAGGTTGAAATATTGGGTTGTAACATACCGTAATTCCTCTAATAGAAGACCCGGGTGTTATATTTTTCAACCTCCCTCCAGGGGGGTGTTATATTAGAGGGGGGTGTTATAATAGAGGGGGGTCTTCTATTAGAGGAATTACGGTAAGTCATGGCGGTTTTTTGTACGGTTTTTCATTTATTTATTTATTATCTTCCATCTTTCAACAGTAATAACAACAATTCAATCAATTATGTATTCTCCCTCAGTTCTAACCACTTTCTCCCATCGATCTACCAGTTTGTTTATTCCGCTTCGCCAAAAGTCAGCCGGTCTGCTATCGAAGAAGTTGACGAGCCGATTTTCGAGATCCTCATCATCGTCCAACGTTGCTTGTCATTGCCAGATCAGACGACTTAGCCGACTTTCACTCACTATAACTATCTTATTTCAGATGTGGATTTTTTTTAGACCAATACATAAAATGTTAATTTTAAATGCAAATAAAAAATTATTCAAACAAACATTTTTAGGTACTTTTCGGTTATCCGGGGAACATTTGTAAACTTTGTTTTTTATTTTATTTTCATATTCCCAACATAACATTAACTATTCAAATGACGTTTTTGGTTCATATAAATCAGCAATTGATACGAGAAGCTCATCGAAGGGATCTTTGTCTTTTATATACTGTATTTTCTCTAATAGACGGGTATACTCGTCTATTTTTCAACCCCCCTCGAGGGGTACCCGTCAATTAGAGACTACCCGTCTAATAGAGACTACCCGTCTATTTTTCAACCAATTTTTTTTTTCAGTCCAGCTAAAACAGAATCATGGATTTCAACAAGCAACTTTATTTCATAACAATTTTTCTTAAAATTTTTTTTTCTTCCAGCCAATTTTTTTTCCAGACAAACAGCATAACATTAGAGCAATTTCAACATTCTAACGATACATCACTATCATATTCATAGCTTTCTTGTTCTTGTTCGAGATCAATTTCTTCCAATAGCTCAGCTAGTTCTTTGTCTTCCCTTGCTTGCTTAAGCTTAGAACGACCACCGGGCACAGGACCATTTGGCTTGAAGCACTGGATCTGATCATCTTCACTTTTATCAGTGGCCGTGCTGATTCCACAAGATTTGAACGAGTTTTGGACCAGCTCCTTCGGAAGGCTCTCCCATGCATCAATGATCCATTGAAGGTAGACGGACATTGGAGCGGCTTTTGGATTTCCACCCTTAGTTATTGCTTTCTCTCCATGCATCATCCAGTCCTCATAAAGCTGGCGATTATACATGACTGATTTTGTCACTTTTTAAAAATAAAACAATAAAAAGCGCGCTAATTTAAACAGATTTTTTTCAAATTCCAACACACTTTGTGGGGGTACCCGTCTATTAGAGACTACCCGTCTAATAGAGACTACCCGTCTATTTTTCGACCCCCCTCGAGGGGTACCCGTCTATTAGAGAAAATACGGTAGTTCCTCCACCAGAATTCCTCCAGATATGCAACAAGATGGTGAGAAATAATGTTCCCCGGATAACCGAAAAGTACCCATTTTTGAAGTAAAAATGTGTCTCCCACCAATTCAAATTTCGGAAATGCCGCTGCGTTCAAAACTCGTGGTCATTTAGTCGTATTTTTATAGCAAATTAAAAAAGCAAGGCCCTATTTGACAATGGGGGTTTTTGCCTTGGTCTCCCCTGTTGTTTTATATTGTATAAGCTTTTGGCTTAGGCAAGGATTGGCCAGCGTATGTTAGAACGGACTTAAAAATGAGTCTGAGGCAGGCATGTGCACGGGCCGGCCCGGCCCGGGCTGCAATTTTAAAATTCTCAGCGGACCGGGCAGGGCCGGGCCGAAAAAGTTCCGGGCTCGGGCCGGCCTGAAAAGCCCGCCATATATGACTTTTCAAAATCCCGCCTTTTAAATTTCTTCGACTTGACTTTTTTCCCCACCTCTCCCACCAAACTATCATCAAATTCTTATTACAAGTCAATTTCTTCGGTATGCGTTGGCAAATCATTGATGGAGTGTGATATTTTGTTCGAGTGATATGTCGAATAAAGTATTTGTGAAGAAATGTTAGTATGACTTTGTTGATTGTATTCTCCAGTATACTTAAGCCGGACCTAACCGTGCCAGCCCGAAAAATTTTTTTCACTGCGGGCCGGGCCGAGAAAAAAATTTTCCGGGCGGGCCGGTCCGCCAAAATCACGGCCCGTGCGCATGCCTGGTCTGAGTGCGTCCTGGCCAATCCTTGCCTAAGCCTAAAAAGTCCCAAAAGGCAAAAAACCCCTAATTGTCACATGGGGGCTAAAGCAATTACAAAAGTCGTTTTCGTATTTTTTTCAATAAATTTGACTCAATTTTTAGGTTATTAACTGCAAAAAGGTTGAATGCTTCAAAGTAAATCGAATGGCATAACTTTCTAAGCCTCTTCCCAAGCCCTGTTATTGAGAAGCAAAGTAAAAAGCAGGAGTATTCCCACAGGTCTGATATACAAACAGCAGTCAAGACTTTTTTGCCCAACAAAAAAACTAAAGAAAGCGTCATTTCTATTTGGAGTGGAAGCATTGATTGCTGGAGCGCAAATTCTTATTCTACAGGGTCATGACTTGAACTACTGGATATTTGCTGCCAAAGCTATTACCTAACATATATATTTGTAATAAATTAAAATGGTGGACTGGCTAGGCATTCTAGCCATTGTATTTTTCTATTTGTTGATTCTCGTAGTTGGAATATGGGCAGGAAGGAAGACAGATGAACAAAAAACAGGCATAGGCGAGCAAACTGAAGAGGTCATGCTAGCTGGCAGAAACATTGGCACCTTAGTGGGAATATTTACGATGACAGGCAAGTTTTAAAAAATTAAAGATTTGAAAAAAAAACAATAGGGTGGACTAGGGCTCAATGCGTAGAAAACCGAAAGTAGGAAAAAAAAGAAACAGAAAATTCAAATAAAATTGTTTTTGGGTTTCTACCTTAATTCCTAACAAATTTTCTAAAAAAATTGACTCTAGTATAGAATACTCCCCCAAAACTTATGCCTTCTAAAACTTAAGTGAAGAGCACCCAAATATATGTTCCAGACCCTGGAAAATGTGCGTAAAACACTTATTAGTCACAACTTCCATACGCTGGCCTACCCTAAGCCTAAGGGCTAAGCCTAAACTTGTTGTTCCAAAGGGTAGTTTCAACGATTTTTAGAAGGTCTGATTTGGGTATTCTATACTAGCGCCAAAATGACCCTAGAGTAGAATACCTCCCCCCCAAACTTATGCCTTCTAAAAGTTGAGTAAAGAGCACCCAAATATATGTTCCAGACCTTCCTAACAAATTTTCTAAAAAAAAATTGACCAACTTCCATACGCTGGCCTACCCCTAAGCCTAAGGGCTAAGCCTAAACCTGTTGTTCCAAAGGGTAGTTTCAATGATTTTTAGAAGGTCTGATTTTTTTGGGGGGTGGTTTATTAAATATTAACGCCAAAAAATCTTGTTTTTTGAAACGCCTTTTATAAACAGCAGCTTGTTGGGTTTGGTTCTTATCCTTTATCCCGACCCCACCCTAATTTAAAAGAGTACCGGGACGTGGAAAATAGCCTAAGGTATGGAAATTGAACAAATTTTTGTCAGTGTGGTGCACCAAGAAACTCTGGTATATTAGGTCTATCGATAAGTTCGTGCGCATTTTTTCAATCCAATTTTTATCCACAATTTTGACAACACAATGCAACATGTAATACACCATCATGTAGAGAATTTAACGGGCTATCTTTGGATACCAAACTTTTTGATAAGATAATTCCCAAACAAGGTCTGCATCCGAAAAAGATTATGCTTTCCGTCTTCTGGAATCAAAAGGGAATCCTCTATTGGGAATTGCTTCATCAAACTGTTAACGCCGTATTTTACGTGGAGCAGCTGCAGCGATTGAAAATTGATGTGGGTGTCGGTTCATCGAGGTTTGACTGTAATGTGAAAAACACGATTTTTGCTTGGTCGCTCTCTCGTTTGTGCTCTGGTATCTGAATGGAGTTTGGAGGGGCAAGGCCCAAATCATAGGAGGGACAGTAGAACAAGAAAAGTAGGTCAGGATCATATTCACCAGATTTGATTCTTGTACTTATGATATCCAGTAAAAATTTGGATAAAATTGTGGTCATATTGAACCCAATGATATTAGGTGCTGTTTTTGTTGTATGATATCGAAAATAAAACAATAAATCTCAGAACAAACAACGAGACAAACAAGGTCATAAAGAATCTGTCCTTGTTGATGTTTAAAAATCTTCTACAGGCCTTTGAAAAACCTTTTGGCCTTTGCCCTCTGGGGTCATATTGACGCCACGGTAGTGCTAGGTCCACGGTAGTCCTATGCCAAAAAAAATTTAAACCTAATCATTTTAAGCTACTTGGGTCGGAGGAGCCTACATAAACGGAACTGCAGAAGCTTTGTACAATGGTGGAATATTGGGATGTCAAGCTCCGGTAATCATTGTTCCATCTTATCCATGTGTTAACTTCCCCTATATTTAAGATTGGATATGCACTTTCGCTGGTGTTAGGGGGTGTGCTTTTTGCAAGAAGGATGCGAGAAGCTGTAAGTGACTTGAAACAGTTTATTATTTGTATAAAAACATTTAGGGCTATATCACGATGTTGGATCCTTTCCAGGTGAATATTTTTATTAGGCACGGTATCGAAAAAACATATCTACTTGTGAATTATCAGTCTATCAATTTATTGTAGCGTTTATTCTTATGCATCAGGGGTGGGACGGAAGACAAAAAAGTCCGAACAAAAATTGGAACTGGAAGAAAAAATGAGGGCTAAAGTACGGTGTAAGAAGTCCTCCCGAAAACCGGTTTTAACCACTTTTTCGTGTGTTTCAACATCTTTAACGTACAGAAAACATGTTTCTAGGTGGCGGAAGACCATTTCCGGAATTTTGACTGAAATTTTGACTTTATAAATGTGTGCCTGGACTTGGATCCTCTTTTTAGTTCTGACTTAGTGTTTGTTCCAATGTTTATTTTTTTCTGATTTGTTAAAAGCTTAAAAGATAGAGTTTGAACATAGTTTTGTTAACTAGGACCTACCGCATAAATAAACTCTGGTATGCATGCTTTTTCATACATCCAGAGTCACTTTCGAGTGATTTGTGTCTAAGGTATTTGGGTGTGCGCATCTCAACTTTAAGCCTCCAAGCCCCCTACGCCCCGGATGGGGCGTAGGGGGCCTGGAAGGTTAGAGACTTACCTACGAGATGAATCCGAGCGACACTCTTGATAATATATGCATAAAGAGACTCTTTTAGCACAGTCCCAGTGATTAAAACCAGGTAGAATATCCTAAAAGGGGTATCCTGGTACCCCCAAAGTCAAAATTTTCAAAAAATATTTTTTTTCCGGAAATCGTCTTCCGCCACCTAAAACATGTTTTCTACACGTTTCAGTGTCTAAAACGTTGCAAAAAGTGATTAAAACCTGTTTTTGGGAGGACTTCTTATACCGTACTCCGGCCAAAATAAGCGCCGGAAATCGGAAGACGGAAATCATAAGAAATTAAAAAAATTTCTGAAAAAAAATTTTCAGAATTTTTTCTAAATTAACTATTTTCTTCCGAAATTTCCGAAATAAGACCCATTTTTCGGAAAATGGAAGAAAAAAAGTGCCGGAAATCGGAATTCCGTCCCACCCCTGTTATGCATGTAACAACATATTAATTTTACCACCGTGTTCTCTCTAATTATGCCCCACTCTCCAATTATGCCCCAGTCTACGTCATTTTACCTACACCGTTTTCATTGAAAAAACTACAACGAAATTTTTTCCAAAACTAAAATAGATGCACCTGTCACATTTGATCATTTTATAATTGATGTGTGTTTTTTCAGCATAATTTGTTGAAACGGTATTTGCTTATTTGTTTGTTTTAGGCTTCTCAATATTTTTAAGAATTTTAAAAATTTTTGAGGTTGATTAATTATGCGCCACTCTCCAACTATGCTCCACCCCCAGAGGGGGTCGGTTTATTATCGGTTTATTATGCCCCATGGGGCATAATTAGAGAAAATACGGTATATAAAATTATTTTTGGACTTAAGATGGCTTTCAGTTTTCATACGTTTTCGATCCTGCAAAGTTGCATGAAAACGGAATAAATCGAAGATTTCGAAAGATGGCCATGAACTTATGACTATACTTTTTTTTCAGATTAAATATGGACAAAGAGTAGGCGGCTTGATGTTTTTTCCAGCTTTGCTAGGCGAAGTATTTTGGTCTGCTGCTATATTGTCTGCCTTAGGTAAACTGAGCAAATATTTTTTCTTTTGTGCGAGAAATCCTCAATTTATAGGAGCTACTTTGTCTGTTATTCTTGGCCTAAACATGAATGCTTCGGTAAGTACTTATGATGCTGTGAAAAATGTTATTCTTTGTCTTATTAAACTTTAAATTAATTAAGAGTTTTCAAAAGCTACAAAACACACCCAGAAATCCAAATTTTTCCAATATTGGTAATTTTATAAATAAACTGATTACTTTCAAAAGACCATATCTCAGCACTCAAATTTTGAAAAAGTATTCTATAAAGTAGGTTTTGCAGCTTTTGAACTGAGCTACAGCATAGTGCTAAGATGTTGTGGAAATTAAAAAAATACAAAATTAAAAAAAAATTGAGTTCACTATTTTCTTCCGAACTTTTTGACATTTAGCCTACTTTTAAAAAATCGGAAAACGAAAAAAAGTGCCAGGAATAGGAAGACGGAAGTCGGAATTCCGTTATTATTGGGTTGTCGCATAAGTTCATAGCGTTTTTTCTGATAAGACATTTTATCACTGATAAGTTACGATAAAATGTCGTTTGACATACCATTTAGTAGCTCTCATTCTCCTCTATCCGATAGTTTTTTCGTTTTGCCGTGCTCCTATAAAAAGTTCTATTTTTAGGCTCAAACAATGGAGTGTCAAGTTGAGAAAAATGTGCATTTCCGAGATGTTCTTCTTTTTGCTTTCAATCAAGGAACCAAGGCTGCTGAGATTGCAAGAAGCATTCGTAGCGTCTACGGAGAAGATTCTATTGGGGATTTTACTGCTCGCAAATGGTTCGCACGTTTTAAGGATGGGAGCCATTATTCAAGAGCTGAGTTGGGAGGTTCTGCCGCATCCGCCATATTCTCCAGATCTCGCGCCATTTGATTTTCACTTGTTTCGCTCGCTCCAGAACAATCTCAATGGGTTTTTTTTTCAACAATGACATAGAGCTCGAAGAATGGATAAATGGGTTCTTCACATCAAAGTCAGCGGATTTCTTTAAACGCGGGATATTCAAATTGCCAGAAAGATGGGAGGAAGTCGTAAACAGTGAAGGAGAATATATTATTGATTGACTTGTATTGCTGTTTCTGGACAATAAATTATATTGAATTTGTACATGTGATAGCTTGTTTTGAAGAGCAGAGAATGGGCTACAAAATGGTATATAACATATCAATTAGTGTCCATGCTAACTGACATTAAACGCTTGCCAAAAAAAAACGCTACGAACTTATGCGACAACCCAATACATCAATAAATCTTTTTGTTACAGGTTGTGTTATCTGCATTTATTGCTGTCTTCTACACTTTTACTGGTGGCTTGTACGCTGTGGCGTATACCGATGTTGTCCAGTTGTTTTGCATTTTTATTGGCTTGGTGAATTTTTGCAATTTTCTTAGCGTCCGACCACTAAAAAATGTTTTAAACACGAATGTTTAGTGGGTATGCGTGCCTGCCTCTCTTCTCCAGTACAAAACCACAGACATTTCGGCAAATCCAGCTGGATGGATCGGTGAAATAGGGGGATTCCGCGAGAAAAGTTTGTGGGTGGACTGTATGTTACTGCTAATTTTCGAAGGGATTCCTTGGCAGGTTGATTGAGAAAAAATTTCAAATAAAATCTTATTTTGTCTTTTCTAGGTGTATTTCCAACGAGTGTTGTCTTCTAGAACATCAGAGGGAGCACAAAAGCTATCATTTATTGCTGGTGCAGGCTGCTTAATGATGGCAATTCCACCTGCTTTGATTGGTGCGATTGCACGGAATACAGGTAATTGTAATAAAAGATAATAATAAAATAAAAAATAAATAAAAGATAAGGCTTTTTCTGAACACCCGGTACAACCTAGAGGTTCGCACGACCCAGTAAACAGTAATGCTAATACAGCCTGTATTGGCTGTCAATGCAAATATACAAAAAATATTTAGTAAAAGCAAAAAATTAAAGACAATTTTGAAGCTTATTTGAGAAAAATTTTTCGTGAATCAATATTTAAAAATTCCGGGTTTTTCGGGCCGGACCGAACCTTTACAGTGAAGCAGCAAGCCGGGCCGGCCGAAACTCGGCCCGGCCCTGGTTGAACTGTTTCAACACTTTGTACTTTAATTTTCTCACGAACTTTGTAAATTCAAAAAATGCAAAATTTTGAAGTCTGCTGTCAAAACCAAACTCATTTTTGCGATTTTTCAATTTGATAATCTAGACTGCAAATTAAATAATAGTTTACTACAACAATTTATTTGCAGACTGGCGCTTAACAGAGTACTCGCCTTGGGGCAATGGCACAAAGAGTGAACATATCCCAGCTGATCAAACAAGTTTATTTTCAGACAAATTAAAGAATAGCTGATTAGCTTCTGGCCAAAAAAACTTATTATTTTTTATTTAGGCATGGTTGTGCCACTGGTGTTCCAGTATCTTACACCCAAATGGGTCACCTTCATAGGTTATTTGCTTTATTACAAAAGATAGTACAACAAAAAAGATAAATACTTTAGGTCTGGGAGCAGTTTCTGCAGCAGTAATGTCTTCAGCCGACTCATCCGTTTTATCAGCAGCTTCGATGTTCGCACACAACATTTGGAAGTTGACTATCCGACCACATGTAAACCTTTTGTGGATCTTTATGTTGAACCATCTTTAGCTTGAAACCTCTCACAGTTCCATTCCTTAAAAGTAAAAAATGTCTAAAAATAACTTTACTGGGAGCACTTAGACCTCACACCTCCCAATCGATTTCACTCTACACCACCCAGTCAATTTTTATTTGCTTTATAGCGAAAAACAATTATAGCAATAGACAGTTACATAAAACAGATCATTTCTTACGAACAGAGATAAATCCATCTTCGATAGCCTTCTCCACATCTTGATACCTCGACTGAGACGGCTCATCATGTTCGCATTCATTGTCACTGCTTTCAGCGTCGAGAATAGTATAGTCCAAAAACAAGGAGCAAAATCATAAAAACAAGTGAGCAAGCAAGAATGTAGAACGATTGAAGACGCGCGAATTTAAAATTTAAATAAATTTAAAATTGCAGAGAGAAATCGACTTGGAGGTGTAGTGTGAAACTTTTAGAGTGAAATCGACTGGGAGGCGTAGAGTGAAATCGACTGGGTGGTGTAGTGTGAAACTTGGCCCTTTACTGGGTGGCCCATCCTTGAGCCTCGCACAAAATGGAGGACTGTAAATTTAACAATCCTCACTGGGAAATGGACATAACTTTTTTTAATATTCCGAAAACTATTTTTAATGCCATCTTGTAGCTGAGATTCAGGGCTACCAAATAGGCTTTTCTCTGTATTGTTTTCTTTTATTTTATTGTCTTGAAACTTGGCCCTTGAAATCGACTTGTGAACAAGGCTTTACCGCACGCTTGTTTTGGCCCATAATTTTTTTTTAAATCGCATTTTGTTAATTTTTTGCAATCTGCTCGTGAGATTGGGGGCAATACTTGGATACTAAACTTGCCATAGGCGGCATTCTTAGAACTAGAGGTGATGAAACCGGTTCGGGCGGGATTTCGGGATCGGGATTTTTCAAAATAAAATTCGGGATCCATATAAGCAAACATTCAATCTGGCGGTGCTACGGCACGACATCTTGATTGTGCTACGGCACGACATCTTGATTGTGCTACGGCACGACATCTTGATTGTGCTACGGCACGACATCTTGATTGTGCTACGGCACGACATCTTGATGACATTGCCGCACACTCCACATTTCGCTTCAGTGGCCGACAGCTTTGCAAAAAGATCGATGCTCCAAATAACACTCATCTGAAAATGCAAAAAGATGAAGAGTGCAGCAACGTACAAAAGCGGAAACAATGCAGCAGAATTCATCAAACAAATAATGAATAATTGATGAAAATGCTATCAAAAATCGTGTCGGGATTTGAGTATGTTCGGGATCGGGATTTCGGGAAATGGTCGGGCGGGATTTCGAAACGGGATTTTGGACCAAAATCAGATCGGGCGGGATCGGGATCCCGACGGGATCCCGTCCCGTCATCACCTCTACTTAGAACAGCTGCTACAAAATAGTGATCGAAGGAGTCCAAAATTTTTCCCTTTTAAAAATTTGAAAAAATGTCATTGACTCGCATGGAGAATGCTCATTCAGCGAGCTTTGAACCATCCGCGACCAATGTGACGAAGCATAAAGATAGGGTTATCAACTTTTTTTAAGAAAAGCCAGATATGAGCCGTCAGTGAAAAATTTTTCAAATTTTTAAAAGGGCGAAATTTTTTGACTCTTTTGATAACTATTTTCTAAGAATGCCGGCTATAGCAAGTTTGGTATCAAAATATGGCCACCAATCTCACGAGTAGATTGCGAAAAAAATCTGATTTTAAAAAGAAAAGTTATGAGCCAAAACAAGCGTAGGATGCGCTAAGGATGGACCACCCTGTATTTCCAATTTTTTTTACGTAACATTCCTTTTAATTTTTGGCCATTGACCGTTGACCATCTTCCTTTTAATTTTTGGCCATTGACCTTGACCATCTGATCACTGGAATTGTCAGAAGATGATTTAGTAAAATTTTAGGCATCCGAAAAAGAAGTGATCTTTGTCATGCGTATTGCCATAATTGCTGTATGTTTTCTTTTATTATCGAAAACACTCAAATAAAAAACGTTTCAAGGTCGGAATACTTGCATCCGTTATGGCTTTAACTATTAATTCAATCTATGGTCTCTGGTATTTGTGTGCTGATTTGGTGAGTAATTTTTTAAACAAATTGACAAGTTACAAATTCTTCACAACAACGGCTGTCGATGTGCTTAGCTTTTTCGGTCTTTTAGACATTTTTTTTCAGCCTTTCACCAAATTTTTACTATAAAAAGATGATATTTTGGCTTGAGTATAGAATCCCCCCCACGCCTAGCGCTTAGATGGAGAAGATAACTTCATATTCGTGTTTCTCGACCCCGATTTCAGGAGAAAAACGGCTGTTTTTTAATTCTGATCAAAAAAAATTCGATCTACAGGGGGAATTTTTTTATCTGGTGATTTAGTCAAAATTTCAAAATTTAAATTGGCGCCTTCTGAATTTAATAGGGAATAAGGGATGTATAGGGAGGAGAAGGGAACAAAAGGGGCCACTAATAACACAAGGGCCACTAACAAGAAAATGTTGAACATAGTTTTGAGTACTGGGGCCTACCGCATATAGAAACTCTGGTATGCATGCTTTTTCATGATTTGTGTTTAAGCTGGGTGCGCACATCCCAAACTCTCAAGCCCCATGCGCCCCCTTCGGGGGTTTGGGGGCTTGGAGTTGGCCTGCGCCCCCTTCGAGGGCTTGGAGTTGGGATGTGCGCACTCACTTACCTTAGACATAATTCCGAGCAAGACTCTTGATCATAAAAGGGATATAGAGTCTCTTTTAGCCACGGCCCATGTTGAAAACATGATAAGACATTCGAAAAATACAAACATTTATTTTTTTGCGTTTTGCCGTAAAAGTGGTCCCCTATTATTCCCATGCCCCCCCCTATACAGCCCTTATTCCCTATTAAATTCAGATGGCGCCAATTTGAATTTTGAAATTTTGACTGAAAGCATGATACCCCGCCCCTGTGAATCGAAAAATATTTTTTTGCTCAGAATCAGAGTTTTCATTGATCCGGATTTCACTGATCTGATCTGATCTGATAGCGGTATCAATGATAGTTTGGATCATTGATAGTCGGATCAGATCAGATCAGTGGCCAAAAATTTGGAGCCGGATCAGATCAGATCAACCGGATTTTGGCGAACCCTTTATCATTACTTATGGATCTACTTAAGATCTACTTAATGGATCAGTGATATTGGAGTTTGGATCAATGACAACTTTGCTATCATTGATAAACTCCAGTATCACTGATCCATGATACCTTGGATCAGATCAGATCAATGGCAAAAAACCGGATCAATGAAAACTCTGCTCAGAATTAAAGAACAGCCGTCTTTCTCATGAAATCGGGGTCGAGAAACACGAATATGAAGTTATCTTCTCCATCTAAGCGCTGTGCGTGAGGGGGATTCTATACTGCAACCGATATTTTCAGTTTGTTAGGTCCGGCTGCTGTTTTTTAGCTTGTTCTTAAAAATTTTTTATGGTGATGGCTAGATCACCCATAAACCTCAACTTTTTTCCTTTCATCACCATTTGTTTGCAGGTATATGTGGTCTTGTTCCCACAACTTCTGTGTGTTGTCTACTTTGAAAGAAGCAACACTTACGGATGTTTACTGGGCTATGCTAGTATGTATTTTTCACTCCTTTTTTTTCATACATCAAATATATATCTTTATATTAAGTGGGTCTTTTGATGCGTCTCTCTGGGGGTGAGCCAATGGTATTAGTTATTTTTTTCAAACTTTGATTTTTTTAAATTATGGCTTTTAGTTGTTTTTCCCAGCTGCTGTTCACTATCCAATGTATGATGTGGAGACTGGCACTCAATATTTCCCTTTTAAAACTGTGTCTATGCTTGTATCACTATCTTGGTTAGTTTGAAGCAAAAATACTACAAAATACAAAAAATACTCAAAAGCTTTGCGATTGTGATAAGTTAGAGATGCGCGCACTCACTTACCTTAGACATGATTCCGATCAAAACTCTTGATCGAAAATGCATTTAGAAACTGATTTTGCCAAGTCCCATGCTGAAAAACATGGTAAAATAGTCAGATGGTGGGAAATTTGGTGCGTAGCGTTTCCAGTTTTTTTCATATGAAATAAAACCGAAAACGTCCCTCTACCGAAAAGTCAAAGTGCTCTAACTCAATTTTTATTGACAAAGACTCCAAAATGTCTATTTTGAGATTTTGAGGTGATTGTCACTGTCCAAGTGCCGAAAAATGAAGATGTTGAACATAGTTTTGCATCTCAATTCTATGCCCCCTCCATGCATCCAGAGTCACTTTTAGTGATTTGTGTCTAAGGTATGTGGGTGTGCGCATCTCAACTCCAAGCCATGCACCCCTTTGGGCTTGAGAGTTAGAGCACCTCACTAGACATGGTTCCAAGCAAGCCCTCTGATCATAAAATGCATATAGAGTCTCTTTGCCACGGCTTATGTTGAAAAACATGGTAAAACAGCCATATACCCTTCAAAAAAGACGCCTCCTACTATTCCTTTAGCCTCAAAATACAGCCTTTATATCTTTTAAATTATTTTTCTGGTCCTTTTTATGGCAAAATTTTTAAATAAAAATGGTTTTTGAGCACTTCTAAGAAAGTCAATTTTTAGGGTGGCTATATCAAATTGGCCCTGTTCATAGTCGGAGTCAACTTTTAGGGTCAACTTTTTCTTATATTCAAAAAATGTCAATATTTTTCTCAAAATTCTTTTATTTCGATATACATGACCCTAGAGCAACTTTTTGAGCTCTACACGAAAATTTGAACAGTGTTTCCAAGTTATTTATAAATATTTGACGTATAAAAATCGGTGGGTGAAAAAAGTTGAGGGGTCAACTTAGGGGTCAACATTTGCTAAAATTTTGTAGAGACAAGATTTTAAATTTCTGTTAATTCCACCTTGTAGAGCTCAAAAAGTTGAGTGGCGGTCACAAATATCAGATTTGGCACTTTTTTCTCAAAAATTGATAGTTTAGCACTTTTGAAAAAAGTTGATCCCTAAATAGTTGAGGGGTCAACTCGACTATGATTACAGCCGTTAGGTCCGATTTTTGGGTGGGCTATATCAAATTAGCTTTTTTGGGCGGGGTTTAAGCTAGTAGCGTAAAAATTGATGAAAATTGTTTTTGCAAAATGGTCGAGTTTTTTGATTCATCAGTACATGTGAGAGCCCTGCTTTTAAACGTTACTATCTGGGCCGGTATTAATAAAGATTACCCTTACCTCTACCTTTTACCCTTACCTCTACCTTTACCTCTACCTTTTACCCCTACCTTTGCCTCTACCTCTACCCTACAACTGCTTCGGCACCAAACGATTTATTCAACAACATAACAGTGCAAAGCACACCTCAACGGACAGAGTAACGATTGCACATATCCGGTGTGAACATTGCGAAAACTAAACAAAAACAGCGATAAAGTGAGAGAAAAAGCACAGTCACAGGATTAAAGAAGCGAGCAATACTCAACAATCCGCACAACAATGAAAAACGGATGTTAAATTCGTGTTCAGCAAACTAAAATAGCCCTAGAAATGCTTTACGGGACAATATTTTGAAAATCGAGATGAAGGTAAAAAATTTTAACCTGCTACCACCCATGGTAAAAATATGCCTTGGTCCCCCCTGTTGTTTTTTACCCTTACCTCTACCTCTACCTTTACCTCTAGCTTTTATTAATACGGGTAGAAGTAAGGGTAGAGGTAAGTGTAAAAGGTAAGGGTAAATCGATTATTAATACCGCCCCTGATCTGTAAATCTAAAAGTCTGACATTGTTGTCTTTTACAACGACAAAAATTTAGATCAAACTCTAATAGTATTTTTAGTAAAAAAATTAATTTTAAAAATGTACATACAATCAAACCTCGATATAGTGGCCCCCACCTCAAGTTCGTTCCCGCCTTGAGTCCGACACTTTTTTCACCCTGATTTTCGAAGTTTTTTACCAGAGTTATGCCAGCCTCCAGGAGGATCCTCCTGAGTGGGCAGAAGAGTCCGCCTCCTCGGAGGGAGGCTAGAGGAGGCCGATTTTAAAATTTTAAAGGAGGAGGCTAGGAGGAGGCTGAAAATCAAAGGAGAGCGGAGGCGGAGGCCACCGTAGTCTTTTTAGCTCCCTTTAGTCCTTTATTACTCAAATGACGCGCTTTCGAAAAATTGTTTTGAACTTCAGATAAATCCTCTTTCTCGCCTAACGCTGTCAACAAGTCTACACAAGTGCAATTCTGGGCCGAAGTTGGTGAAGAGGAAGGTGCTGCTTTATTTAATCAAGCATTCATTAATCTCCGTTATTATTGATCACTTTTTTGTGGGTTGTTGATGGTTCGCTCGAATAAAGATATTATAAAAAAGGACTATAGAGGGCCGAACTGGGCTAAAGGGAGGCTAATGAGGCTAAAGGAGGTTTTTAGCCTCCTTTAGCCTCCTTTTGGAGGCTAAAAGGAGGTTAAAAAGAGGATGGAGGCGGATGCCGGAGGCATCATTTTGCCGGAGGAGGCTCAGGGAGGCCGAGAACCTCCAAGGAGGCAGGAGGCGGAGGTCAGGCTAACTTTTTCGAGTCGGAGGCGGAGGCGGTTTTCAGGCTGAAAAATTTTGAACATAACTCTGTTTTTTACCACTTCTGTTTTGACAGCCTGGTCCCAAATATCGTGAAGACTCCGATTTTCCCAGTCGTTTTTCAAAAACTGAATAATTTTTCCATTTGAAAATGAAAACCTCGATACAGTGTCCCCCTATTTAAAAATTAAAGGGCCACTATACCGAGGTTTGACTGTACTTATAAAACCCTTCTATTATAGTTGTGTATTTGGATCGTTAGCTACAGAATACCTGTTCAAGTCAGGCAGATTGTCTCCCGAACTGGATGTGCTTGGCTGTGTGGTTAATATAGACTCGCAGAGAGTTATTCTGCCGAGTGATACTAGTTTTAACGTGAGCTGTGAGACGCTAGCTATGCAGAAGATAAAGTCTGACAACAGCATGGTCAACGTGGAAAATGGCTACTCCAACGGAGGAGGCTTGTTGTCGGAGAGCACAGCTCTACATCCTAACCACCATGATTATGGAGCTGGCAGATAGTAGTAATAATACTGGCACTTTTAACAAACAAAATTTTTTATTTTTATTAATATTTTTAATCCTTGATCTCTTTTTTCACAATATGATCTCACTTTTTGCTATTTTTCTGTTGTTATGGCTGTTCTGAAAAAAACTCTTATGAATGGTGTTGATACTAAAATGTCTAAGTTTTTTTTTAATTTGAAGTTTAAGCATTAACAAGATTTGAAAATAAAAAAAAATATTTGCGATGGCCACAAATCCATATTGGCCAGAGCCTAAATTAACCTATACCCCCTTCACTCAATTAACCTTGACCCCCTTCACTCAATTCAGCTTGGGGGACCAAGGCAATTTTTACACTTTAAATACCAATAATTATTTTGCGTAAAAATGATTAAAAAGACTGAAAAGCAATTCATTTTACACTTTTTGTGCAAAAAATAAAGTCGGTTTTCTTTTTTGTTTATGTATTTGAAGAAGTATACAGGTATTCTTATCTTCTAATTCCAGTGAACAAATATCTATCCGTAAATGTAGCATATAATAATTTTTGATTACAACTATTGTCTAGTTCTTCGATATTTTTCTTTTTAAAACCATTGCTGAAATTTCACCATACTCACGGTCCTTTTAGAAAAGTATCATTTCGACATGCATGAAAAATAGAAAATAATAAGTTCTAAGTAATAAATAACTTTATTAACAAACTGTTTCAAGCCGTAAAATTGACACACGTACACACAAACTACAGATGATGGCTTCACCTTTTCGGGACGGGACGCGGGACGGGACAGGTGCCAAAAAATTTCCGGGCGGGATTCCGGGACGGGACGATTCTCTAAAATTAACGGGACGGGACGGAATTGTCCCGTCCCGTCATCGTCTCTAACACAAACACTCAGTTTTAAAAATTGGAAGTATATTGAATCTAAAAAGATGTATTGACCCTAGTATCGAATATACCCACCTTTTCGCAATTTTTTTTTATTATAAACCAGGGTTCGCATGTCAAAATTAAGAAAGGACATTCGGATAAAAAAAAATACTTTGGACATTTGTGAGGAAACAAAGTTATTTTATCTAGTGCTTATTGCTATTTTTAAGCGAAAAAAAAAAGATTTTGACTAAAAATTTAAGAAATAAGAAATATATTAGAAGTCCCAACAAAGGTAAATTCGACGCTACTATGATATACCATTCTGATGCGCGCAATCGGTTTTTCGCAAAAAAATTACTCCCCCTTTAGTAAACCCCCAAAAAACGAACTTTCAGTGGCTTGGGTGGGATTCTGAGCAATCTCACTACTTTTCTGACCATAAAATTTGAATGCCCGCAAAAATTTTAAAATCTATGGCCAAAAAAGAGAACTATATTGGCAAAAAGAGTAACCTATGGGCATACAAAATCTATAGGCAAAAAATATTCTATGGGCATACCAAATCTGTGTGCAAAAAATATTCTATGGGCCTACCAAATCTGTGTGCAAAAAATATTCCATGGGCAAAAACGAGTATTCTATGGGCGAAAAAAAATATTATCCTTTAATGCCCCTAAAGTGGCCCTCTGAAGTTGCCCCTGTATTGTCCTTTCCCCTCTCTATACAGCCCTTCATCCCTCTTAAAATTACTTTTCTAGCCTTTTTATGGCACAATTACTACTGAAAAATTGTTTTAGACACCCCCAAAAAAGTGACTTTAAAAAATATTTATGTGTAATTTAAGATAAAAAAAATTACCTTATCCAAAAATCTTTATTATTATATTAAGGTTAACAAAAAATATAGTTATAAGCAAAATACAATTTACAAAGTTTTATGTGCCTATCACATTGTGTTCTAATTGCCTTTATTAATCATCACATAATCAATGCTAATATTCTTCTCCAGCTTAGATCTACGATTATTAATCCAGCAGTTAATAGCATCCTGTTTGGAAGATTTGTGTAGGAAGCGTCAGAATCATCTAAAACGTTCCCTGTTTTGATTTACAACCAAAAAAATATGAGCAGCGACACAAACCTCCAATTACGCCGTGTTCACCAAACATGGAATTGTCATTGACCGAGGCTGCAGTTTCCGGCTCTGAGGTGTGAATTATGTACAGCATTGGAGAGGCAGCATCAGGAAAGGCTGTTTGCGGGCTAAAACAAGCAGTTGGCATTGCTTTTGTACAACTTTTCAAGCTTTAAAAAACTTACAACGATAAAGCACTGTTTGAATCTGGTCTGACTGTCGTCCTCAAGCGGTGATTTTTGGAGGAATCTGCAAAAAATTGATTTTAAGACTCTACAGCTTATGTTTTTTTATCAGAAAAGTTACTGTTAGAAACATCGAATTTCATTTTCATATTCCTGCAAAAAAATTTAGGGTTTAAAACTGCTGTAGACGAAAGCAAAAAACGAGCCTAGTCAAACAAAGACCATTTGAAGTGCCATTTAGCCCAAATTGAGTTCCATCGGAAGTGGCTGAAAAAATTAAAATTTATATATGACAATTCAGAAAATTTGGCTTATTTTTGACGGCTAAATTTTCCTAACATGACCTCGAAATTCTTTTTTTTACATCTTGCATTCCCAGATCTTGCCTAGATCTGCATTCTGTTCTTGTATTTCCTTCAAGGGGCATGCCCACGCTAAAAGAGGTGGTGCCCGGGAATTCAATTTTTTTTCCTAATCATTGAACTTCTGTACGAATTTTTCTACTTGGTTTCTAACAAAACTACACCTAAAATTGAATTCTAGGCCTTGTTTTGTCAGAAACCAAATTGAAAAATCCGTAGAAAAGTTCAATGATTAGGAAAAAAATTTGCATTGGCGGGGACAAATTTTGAACAGGTGAGCATGCCCCTTTAAAGGAGCATGCTTTCCTGTTGATAAGTCAATTGTTGCTGTTTGAATTCCCGGGGACAAAATCCTACACTATGGTTTGGCAGGAATTGTTTTTTGAATTCAAGCATTTTTATTTTAAATATTCTTTTTGAATTCTTAAATTCCGTCAAACCCAGCAACTGTAGGTGCAGCGAAAAGCATGAGTACTCGTCTGAACCTGCATTCAGTCCGGTGGGATCCCGAGGTTGAGAATCTTCGGATTGTCTTGGCCTGCGAGTTTTGGATTTGCTGAGCCTCTGGCTCGGTCTTAAATCTGTGGGTGAGTGTTCTCTGTGTAAACAGCCGGAACAAGTGGACCTCTGTTCATACCGACTCTTGTTGAATTTTCGCGGTATTTTTTATGAAAGGCAGGCTCCCACAGTTGCTGGGTTTGACGGAATTCAAGAATTCAAAAAGAATATTAAAAATAAAATTGCTTGAATTAAAAACAATTCTGCCAAAACCATAGTGTAGGATTTTGTCCCCGGGAATTCAAATATCAACAATTGACTTATCAACAGGAAAGCATGCTGCATGCCCCTTTAAGCATAATGTGGTCTATAATATTGAAAATACGATTTTTGCTTGGCTCCCTATTGTTTAAATGCTTTTAATAAGAGGTCCAGATGGTTGCATGCCAAATTATAGGGAGCCAGGTTAAATTTTTTTAAATATTATATACCAAAAATTTTGGTGTAAGATAAGTCGAACAAAGACAGTTTTTCTTAATTAGACTTTTCTAAATTTTTATTGTAGTTTTCTTATTAAGTTTTTAATAAATTTGGACTGAAATCTGCAAAACATTTAAAATTGTAAGGAGAATATGTGATGACTATAATTCACCGTATCAATGCTTCCTATTAATATTTTAAGTGACCAGGACGTTTAGAGTCAATTTAAAATAAGAATAAGAATTTAGAATAATCATTTCTACTTTGCTAGTCGTTTCTAAGAAAAACATAATTTTGCCATTTAGAGCCAGGTGATTTGCAAAAAAAAGCATGAGCCTTTGAAAAGAAGGCATTTAATGTAAATTTTTTTCGAAAAAAGGCATTTAATGTAAAAAATTTCTCAGAAAAAGGCAGATCGAAAAATGTTGTTTTTTTCTCGATAAAAAAGGCGGGGCATACAAAAAAAATACAAAGCCTTTTTAAAAAGGCAAAATGGCAAAAAAGAAAAGACCGACAAAATCGGAATCCTGGCTATGTTCTAGACGAGAATGACAACTTAAAATTAATCTGCGTTGGCTCTATTCACTTTTAGGGGTCAACATTTTTGCCTTGGTTTCCCCTGCGGTTTTTTTCTTAATAATTGCCTTGGTCCCCTTGTTATTAGAGTCATTTTAATCATGGTGATTATTAGAGTTGGCTCGGAATCGATATTTGGACCGTAACCGGAATTTTGTTTCACCAGTTATGGTTAAGAATCACCCTGAAACATGACCACCTTCAAAACAACAGGGGGACCAATTTTGAAAAACCTGATTAAAAATGTTGACCTAAAACGAATAGGGCCGATAACAATTTTAAAATAAGTTATAACTCCTCCATGAAAAGAACTTGTATCTGTGGCAATGAAATGATTTCGGCAGCGAACGGTCAAAACTTCCCGTTTCCGAATAATAAATTCCGTGTACCGTATTTTCTCTAATTAACGCCCCCCACTGATTCAAAATCGTGTTTTGGCATTGTGTTTTTATCCCACTTTTGACCATTTATCTCAGGCAAGTTACCACATTTTGTAGCTCATCTTTCTAGCTACAAAATGGGTGTAACTGTCTGAAGCAATGATCAAAAGTGGGCTCGCTACAATGCCAAACCCGATTTTAATCAGAAGGCAAATGATGAAAATACGTCATGGTTTTTGACTATGTACACAAAGTCGAGGTGTGGCCTAATCTAAATAAGTACCCAAGTTATAAAAGAGGTCAGTGTTTCGGTTATTGTTCGCGTCTCAATCTATCTTATAATAAACAACTTACTAATGACATAGTAACTTTGACCAGTCTGAAACTGAAGGCCTGAAGGCAATGGAGAGAATTCCCTGAACACCAAGCTAATCGAAGACTGCCTTTCTGGAGTAGCGCACACACCTAATTGTTTTTCTTCTCGCAGTTCACATTTGTCGTAGCCTTCTCGAGATACCTAAATATAATTAATAAAAAAGATACTTTATTGCATTTTCTGTTTCTTCTTCCATTCTTCTAATTACTTATTTTTGACAGTTTTAATTATTCTTATTATTATCCTTCCTATTTTTGTGAGAACCGCTCTTGGCGGTTCCCGAAAAGCAATTCCAGTTTGTGGATTTAATATAATGATGAAGAGGATACTACTTATCCTTCCAACCTTTTCTATATATTATAACCTGTATGAGCTATAGACTAGAGAAGCAGCTGCTGTCTCTAAGCTCCTTCAAATTTCCTTTTAATCAATACATATAATCCATGCATTGGCACCGGCAGCAAAGATATTGCAGCAATAATTGCTTTTTACGTGCACATCCCCCCAATATTTTTTAGAAATAAAAATTTTGGTTGCAATTTTGGTAGTAGGCTGTTGGCTTACACTTGTAATAGCTGCAAATTTTTTGATTTTTTTTAAAGGGAGAAAAGGCGGTTTCGGGATGGAACGGGACAAAAAATGGGGCACTTGTTTACTTGGGGGCCTTTTTTGGTCAACTGGGAATAGTGTTCAGACGTCTCCTAAGTAATTTTTATACGCTAAAAACGATAAAAAAGTTCTTTCCAAACAGTTTTCCGTACTAAAAAGACATGTTTTGAAAAAAAATTTGGTTGTCAAAGGTTGACCAACTGCCTTGGTCGGCTGAGGTAGGTAGGCTGAGCGAATGAGAGCGGTGTCAGACTACAAAAGATGCTTCTCGACAACAACAATTTTAAGTGGCACTCAAAATCCTTGTAAACACTTATTTTACGATAATTCCACTACGTTTTGGCTGCTGGAGCTGGGCAAAAAGTTCCCACCTGGGCACTATTCACAGTTGACCAAAAGGCTACCTCCTAAAGTAAACAAGTTCAAAGGGATGGAATGACAAAAAGAGTTACTTGGGTGGGGAAGGCCACAAAAGACTTGAATCCATTTGAAAAAAGACAAAGGGCTGTACAAAGACGGGAAGGGACAAACAAGGGTCTAGTTATTTTAAAGGGACATTTTAGAAAATGACACTTTATCCTATTTTTGGGATGGGAGGTTGTCATCAAAATTTCACCAAATGACTAAAAAGCCCAAATTTTTGCTTCGAAATCTCAATCTCCTACCATTATAATACAATTCTATTTTTTAGCATATAAATGTATTCAATCTCCAATTCGGAATCGCTCTTTAATTGTGTGCCATTGTTAGCAACAATAGGAGAGCAAAAGTAAATTAAATTATTTTCCTTTTTGCTGCCCACAAAGCGAAGAGGCTGTCCACCCAGTAATTTATTTTTTTAGTCAGCCAACTAACAATCTAGCTGGTTGATTATGCTCCGGCTTTTTGACTTTCTCGGATTGTTACAAACCCAACTGAAATCTAAGCAAAGAGAAGTAGCTTCCTTCCTGTGCTCGCGTGCCAACTTGACTCACAAAAGAAGAAGAAGAAGCAGAGAAGCCAATGGACACCCCCAGCCCAACTCCCAGCTAATTTGGTGGTCAGCTCGCTCATTTAGCAGCTGGCTGGCTGCCGACAGCTGGAAATGGCCAGACCAGCGGACCCAATTAATTGACTGCCTCATACAATCTGCGGGGTCAACCCACAATTCAATAATTACCAGGCTGCAGAAAAAGGCAAAAATAAACCTTCCAAAAGGCATAAACAATTGCTATTTTGTGCGAGGAACTGATTTGATTTGGTCTTTTGGCTAACTATAAACAAAAAATTTGCTTGAGAGCTGAGCAAAAGCATTGTTTGCTTAAATAAATAGTGTTTAACTGAAAAATTTGCATTTCGGTAAGTCAAATAAAATTAGAAGCCAATTAAATTGTTTTATGAAGAAATTTCGGCTATGCTATAGAATTTCGGCTTGAGTATAGAATCACCCCCACGCACAGCGCTTTGACGGAGGAGATAACTTCATATTCGTGTTTCTCGACCCCGATTTCAGGAGAAAGCTAGCTGTTTTTTTATTTCTGAGCAAAAAATTTTTTGATCCACAAGGGGGTATCATGGGTTTTTAGTGAAAATTTCAAAATTCAAATTGGCGCCTTTTGAATTTTTAAAGGGAATAAGGGCTGTATATGGAGGGAGAAAGAATCAGAGCGGGCCACTTATCACAGAGGACCAGCTAATAAGAAGATGTTGAACACAGTTTTGAATACTGGGGCCTACTGCATATAGAAACTCTGGTATGCATGTTTTTGTGCATCCAGACTCTGGATTCCAGAGTCACTTTCGAGTGATTTGTGTCTAAAGTATGTGGGTGTGCGCATCCTATTTTCAAGCCTCCAAGCCCCCTGCGCTCTTGAAGGGGGCTTGAGAGTTAGAGATGCGCTCACTCACCTTAGACATGATTCCGAGAAGTACTCTTGATCATAAAATGCATATGGAGTCACTTTTTGCCACGGCGCAGTAGAAAAACATGGTAAGACAGCCAACATAGTCCAAAATTTACTTTTTTTAACGTTTTGCCATAAAAGTGGCACCCTTTATTCCCTTCCCCTCCCTATACAGACCTTAATCCCCATTAAAATATTTTGGCGCCAATTCAAATTATGAAATTTTGACTAAAAAACCATGATGCCCTCCCAGTGGTTCGAAATTTATTTTTCGATTTTTCAAAAACAAAAGTGTTTCCGTGCCGTTTCAGAGCACGAGAATCAATATGAGACGGGTCCTTTCCCCTTGAGGAAAAGTAAATTTTGTCCTAGCTGAGCGGGCATTCTATAGTGTTACCAATTTTTTTTGTAAACTGTTAATGACTTACCACGTATAATTTGGAATATTCATAGGGTTGGCCAGAAATAGGCTGTGGACACAAAATGGTTACACGGTCGAGAAGTCTGACTTGCTTGACGTGCTCGGTGTTACTGATGTCAAACCTGCAAAATATGATGGGTTAACAAAAGATTTTGTTTGAGTTGAAAATTAGTTTGAAATTTTTGAAAGCATTTAAGTTGCCAGTGCTTTTACTATTGGGTTGGTGCATGATTAACCTCGGTTTTTTTATTTGCACACTATTTATCAACAACCCAAATACAAGTCCGCCTATAACAATTCTGAATATTATTCTGGAGCATATGCTCCAGAATAACATTTCTGAATATTATTCTTCTTCTTGGAACCCTATTCTTCACTAGCGCCGGGGAGTGGTAAGGTTAGTAATGAAGACGAGGATTATTAAAAGAATTCAGCATTTTGAAAAAAAAAATATTTCACGCATTTTTATTTATTAAACACTGTTTTTTGAATATATATGTATGTTAAACCCTATCTAGTTTCATCAATTTGTTTTCTTAAACATGTCGACAAAACAACATCAATATTGTAAGGTAGGCAAAGAGGGATTATTTCCACTGATCTTACTTTTCCTAATCCTCTCTGTTCATTCTATTGCTCTAATTTGGGGCAAAGGAGGGTTGTAAGTTAGAGGTATGAGAACATAAGAAGTATATATTGCTCATTTATTGACCTTCCACCACTCTTTATCAATCTCTCCTAACAACAAAGGCCAAATGCAACCCAACTTTTGTTGGGCTGATAAATTGATTGAAAAAATATGATACAGTCGATCCTGGATATAAGAGCACCCCGTGGGACCAGCTCAAGGTGCTCTTATATCGGGGGTGCTTTTATATCGGGAGTGAGGCACTTGTGCATCTGGGGCCCCTTATTATATTAACTGTGAATAGAGTTTTAACGTCACCTAAAAAGTAAAATTTTTGTCGAAAACTGAGGGAAACGTCGGATAACAATTTTTTTTATTGTTTTTAGCGTAAAAAAATTACTTGGGAGACGACTATTCACAGTTAATAGAAAAAGCGGCCCTCCAGGTGCACAAGCTCCGGGAGTGACATAATATCAGCTATATACAAGAGTTATAGTCGAACCTGTGTATAAGGACACACTGGGGACCGGTCAAACACTGACCTTATATCCAGGTGTCCTTATATAGAGGTTTAATTGTACAGAAAACTAAGAAACCAAGAATAATTTTAGGCAAAAATTTTGTATAAAATTTTGAAATGTTTGTTTTTCCCCAAATTTGTGGTAAATATGATTGCCGTATTTATTCTAATAGAAGGCCATGGCTTTCTATTTTTCAACTCTTTCTTTGACAAACTATTTTACTACTTTTCTACTACTGTCTACCGCTCGGGTTGCCGTCACATTTTCCACCGCTTACGCTGAGATTTGAACTTCCACCGCTCGGGATGTCGGGATCATTTATTTCGTCCCTTGATCTGACCATAATTCTTTTACAACTAAAACGAAAGACGCATAATTTTACATAAAAATACTAACTAAATAATGAGCGAGCAAAAGTAATACAGCCGCCTTCCAAATATGGTCAAAGCATTCACGACAAAACAACCAACTATTCGAACACAACATATAATATACCGTATTATCTCTAATAAGCGCCCGCCCCCTCCACTTTGAGGTTTTGAACAGTCGGAACAGAGCAAATATTTTGCAGATCTATTTTTTGCATTTTCTCAACTCCCATGAGCTCTACCGATTTCGCTTTTCTGATTTTGGTTGTGCACCCAAAAATCTCGAGATCGACTCAAAACTTTTCCGATTTTCGGAGGGTTGAAAAAATAAGCGCCCCGGGGCGCTTATTAGGGACGCTTATTACGGTAATACCTATATACAGCGAAATTTCTCGATATTTTGAAGCCACTTGAGCGGGGGAGGCCTTCTAATAGAGACTGGGGTTCTTTTCGGTTATCGGCAGGCCAAATCAGGTTCCAAAATATGCCTTGGTCCGCCCTGTTGTTTTTTTTTTGGAAAATGCCTTGGTCCTCACTTTAACATTCTGGCTATGGTAATGTTGTGAGTAGGGTGATTACGGTTAAATTGATCCCCTCAAAGATGATCACCTAAAAAACAACAGGGGGACCAAGGCGTATTTTGGACCCTGATTTGGCCTGCCGATAACCGAAAAGAACCGAGACTGGCCTTCTATTAGAATAAATACGGTATGTGCTTTTATATCGAACGTATTTTAATAAGCCGAGACTAGTTTGGGGTGCTCTTACATCCAGTGCTATTATATCGGGGGTAAACTTTGTGCACTTTCTCTGCTGGCCAGCCAATTTTTTTTAAAGTGCTCTTATATCAGACTGCTTTTATACCCAGGTCGGCCTATACTAGTAGAATAGATAGCAGCTCTACCATCTTCTAGTTGGGTTTGTTTCATAATAAGTTTTCCCACTGACCTTGTCCTTGCCACCTCGCAAAAAATTGATTTATTTGTCGGACATTTTCTTTCAGTTATTCGCTGAACGGATAAACACACAAATATTCATCTAATAAATTACCAGCACAAATTGTTCTGCTCAGTTTTGCTAACTACATAATGTACAGGGTGGCTCAAGCGCCGAGTTGTTTTATTCCATAACTTTTTAGTTTCTTTAAATAATTTTGTCAATCTTTTTAATAGGGTACTTATTCGGTTCCACCCCCATATCGGAATTTTTTCAAAAAACAGTTTTAACCATTTCATAAAAATTATTTGACTTTTTTAGATTTTCTACCTTTTTTGCCTTCTGTTAGGCAACCTACTTCAACACCCTTTTTATACCCCTTCGCCATTGCATGTAGGCAGCTCCTTTTTCAAGAGATATGGATATATATCTTCAAAATGATGCTAGGGATCAAGAATGACGTTAAAAAAAATTAATTGCTAAAAAAAGCCAAAAAATTTAAATATACAAAAATTTTTCTAAATATATAGTGTCCAAGGTTCAGAATCATTTACACATCTGTTTCATTGCAAGAGGGAGGAAGGGTATATACACCTTCATGGATATATGCCCTCCCCCTCCCTTGCAATGAGCAAAGTTGGTCTTTGCCGCGAAGCGGCCAAACATACCTAAAATCTTGGATACCTGGTTTAGGCTGGCAGGTAGAAAATCTAAAAAAAGTCAAAATTTTTGATGGAAAGTGGTCGGAAACAACGTTTTTATCGGTTTTAGCGTGTAAGAATTGCTTAGAAATGGTTGACCATAAAAAAAATTAGTTGAAAATTTTTTTTGCTTCAGCTCTAAGCCTTATTTCGGCACGCTAAAAATCTCGTTTCAGTGTCTAACATCCACTAAAATCTAAATCCGAGTATCTAGTATCTAGCTAGAAATGAAAAATCAGTTTTTTATAGATATTTTCAGTCGGTTTTCGAGAGTAGACTTCTTGAGTTTTCAAAAAGTTATCTTGTGGTCAAAAAATTTCAACATCTTATAAATTTGCTCGTAAGTAGTAATCCAAATTGCTATTCTGATTTGTTTGGTACTATTCAATTTCCTATTTTCTTGCGAGCATTTGAAAAAAAAAAGATTGACAAAATTGGTTAGAGAAACTAAAAAGTTGTGGATTAGAACAACTCAGCGATCAGGATGCGCGAAATCCGTACAGAAGTTCAATAATTAGGAATTTTTTTTGGAATTGGCGGGGACAAAATTTGAACAGGTGAGCACCACCCTTTATTAGAAGACCTCTCTTAAATAGAAGCATTCTTAAGAGGGGGTTAAAAAGAAGAAGCCCCTCTCCACTAGAAGCTCTCTTTCATTGATGTTCTCCTGAAAGAGAACGGCAACCACCAGCCCCTCTCCCGGAGTTCATTATAGCAACTCCTCCGAAGTTGGTTTTAACTGCTTTTGTACAGTTTATTGAAACGTGTAGAAAACATGTTTTTAGGTGGGGACGGCACTTTTTTGAAAAAAAAAATTTTTGACTGAATTATGAATTACTAAATTCGACTGAATGAACTATTCGATCATGTCATCTTCTAAATCTTCATCAGGTATTTCTGTTTGTCTAAACAAACAAAGGTTAAAATACCAGTATGTCATAACTCTTCTGCGAAAAGCCAAATTTTTAGTCAGAATCAGATTTTTTTCGCATATTTCTTCATTTCTTTCATAGAAAATCATTTCCAAATAACAGTGAAATTTTTATTCAAGGTAACGCATAACATATTTCATAACAGAACTATCATTCATCAAATTTCCTTCGCCTCAAACAATTTTCTCCCATCTTTGCTGCAGCTTTGAAATCCCTTTAACACTACCATTAAATGGCTGCTGATTTCTGGCTTAATTCCTTGGCCTCGAGGCATCTAAACATGCTTAATTTGAACACAAGTTATTTCAATGAAAACTGAAGAATTTCATGAAGAAATATGCGAAAAAGAAAACAATCGATGCTGACTAAAAATTTGAAAAAAAACGCGAAGAGTTATGACACATACTGGTAATCAAATGCACCGAAGTAAAAATTCTTGCCTTGGTCCCCCAAGGCAAAAAGTCAAAATTATGTAAAAAAAAATTTTTTTCAAAAAGTGCCGTCCCCCATCTAAAAACATGTTTTCTACGCGTTACAGGCCCTAAAACACACAAAAAAGTAGTTAAAATCACTTTTGAGGGGAGTTGCTATAATGAACTTTAGCCCTAAGACACTTTTTTGCAAACTTTTTTCACAGAATTGTGGAATTTTGTGATTTATTATGGCAACAGCTTTTGAATTTTCGACTTGTTTTGAGCTCAACAAAAATAGTTGTAAAAGTGAATTTATGTTGTTGCAACATAATTCTAGGCTTCACTAATTTCTAGGGCGCCCACTATTATTATTTTTTTCTAACAGAAGTAGCAGTAGGCAAGAGGGGATTTGATGTAATCGAAAGAAAAAAGACTCGGATGATGCATTTTTGATTGATTTTATATGATTGATTGAGCAGGCAGGTGTGTATGCTGTGCTCTCTCAACCAAAATTTCGTCTCCACAAAAGCCAATTTAATTCTTCCCTTTTCTGCTCTAGAGTGTATTAATCAAAATGGGCAGTTGTTTTTGGTCTCTCACTCAAGTGGGAGGTCAATTAAATTTTATTGATCGGGGCAAACCGTTTGTTTCCTATGTGACCTTGGCAAATTCAGTTTTTTCTCATCTAAAAATAATGAGGAGTGAACAACATCCCCGCAAATGATTTATTTTTTTGAGAATTCTGACTTTTCAGCTTGTCACTTAAAAAATAGTCTAATCAAATGCGGACAAAGAAAATTTGTGCAAATTATTTGTGAGGTTGTCTGTAAAATTTTTATCAAATTTAAAATACCGTGTTTTTCATTATCCAACCTTCAATTCAAAATCAGAGCCAAAATGTGGAAAAATCCACAGGGGACCAAGGCAAAGTTGCGGCTTGAGTTCAGAATCCTTCACGGGGAGTGACTGATGGAGGAGATAACATCATATTCGTGTTTCTCGACCCCGATTTCCTGAGAAAGCCGGCTGTTTTACTTGATTGAGTAGATTGACTGGGTGTACTATTAAAAACGTTAGATACCAAAAATGGCCACTGAGCTAGTTGTGAATCGCTCATCTGTTATGGATCAATCTACGCTGAGAAATATCTTTTAAATACAAAATAGTGTTGACATAGTCAAGAACAACCTTTTCAAACATGCTTAAAGGCCGAGTGGATGAGTGCGGTGCCGTATTGTTTCTTTTTCGGAGGTTCGACTTGAAATGCGTGCACGTCTTTTTATTTTCGGTTTTTTCACGTTTCCTACACGACATCGGGAACACAAAAATATTTGTCGTGATTTGTAATATAGAACGGTATATATTTTCATTACGAACAACGAATACAATGACAATGATTATTTACAACGAATGAACATTAGCCACTGCTTACTAATAGGAGCAGCAGATGATTTTTTTAATTGCAGATATTATCATGGCTTTCTCCGTTGCAAATTTTATCTTTAACTCTGCTTTCCAAATCTTCTCACATAATTGTCATGATCCGAACTGTGGTCGTTCTGTTTCATCTGCTGCTCCTATTGTCAACAGCATCTTTGCTTTGATCATTTCGTTGTAAATAATCATTGTATTAATTGTTCGTTGTTCGTAAATGCAATATATACCGTTCACAATGTGTATTACAAATCCGACGACGTTAAAAATATTTTTATTGTTCTCCCGTGTCATTTGTGTAGGAAAGTGAAGCTTTAAAAAACCGAAATAAAAAAGACGTGCACGCGACTGAGTCGAACCTTTCCCGAAAAAAGAAATAGGTTCGCGCCGCACCACTCATCCTCGGCCACCAACTCATGTTTGAAAAGGGTTGTTCTTGACTTATATGTCAGCACAATTTTGTAATTTTAAAAAGATTATTTCTCAGCGTAGATTGATCCATAGCAGATTCTGCGAACGGTTCCTTAACTAGCTCAATTAGGGCTACATTTTGGTATATAACGTTTTTTAATAGGCCACACCCGGGTCGTGCCTTTCCCGTGTGAGAAAAAAAAATTTTTCGATCCACAAGGGGGGGTATCATGGTTTTTTAGCCAAATTTGAAAAATTTAAATTGGCGCCTTTTGAATTTTAAAGGGATTAAGGGCTGTATTGGGAGGGGAAGGAAATAAAAGGGGCCACTAATCACACAGGGCCCACTAACAAGAAGATGTTGAACATAGTTGTGTCAGCTGGGGCCTGCCGCATATAGAAACTCTGGGATGCATGTTTTTTATGCATCCAGACTCTGGATTCCAGAGTCACTTTCGAGTGATTTGTGTCTAAAGTATGTGGGTGTGCGCATCCTATTTTCAAGCCTCCAAGCCCCCTGCGCTCTTGAAGGGGGCTTGAGAGTTAGAGATGCGCTCCTACGGCATATAGAAACTCTGGTATGCATGCTTTTTCATGCATTTCCACGGTTACTTTCGAGTGATTTGTGTCTAAGGTATGTGGGTGTGCGCATCTCAATTCCAAGCCCCCTGCGCCACCGAAGGAGGCGCAGGGGGCTTGGGAGCTTGGTGGGAATTTTTCAAATTTTGGCTAAAAAACCATAATACCCCCCCTGTGGTTCGAAAAAAATTTTTTTTCGAAAAATGGCTTTCCCACACTTTTAGCAGAGTAAATTAGTTTCCGTGTAATTTTTTATAGAAAACCTTCATTTTAACAAAAGCTCTTCTGTTCTTTAAGGACCCTTTTATCGCGGACGTTATCCAAAAAATCACATTGCTGCTTGACTGCCACGAGCTCTGCTTAGCCTGCTTTTTCAATTTTACTTTTGACTCATAAAAAAAGCTAGGCTTGAAAAGTTTTTTTAAAAATTTACGAGAAATTGGAAAATAAAAATAATGATGTTGAAAAAAGGGGTTTTACAGTAGGTCTACTTTTAATTTGTATATTAGGGATGAGTCCCCGCTACCGTCCCCGCAGTTAATTCCCGGCCCCGCTACGATTTTTTAGAAAATCCCCCCGCTAAAAATTTTTACGAATCCCCCCTTACGAATCCCCTTTAGTTTATAATAGTAGACCATTAAAAAACAGTTTTAGTCGTTCCTGATTTTCTTGATGAGCTTAATAAATTATCATAGCTTAATTCTAGTCGGAAGATCGATGCCAACACCTAAACCATCTTAAATCCAGGTATAAATACAAATTGTTAACTAGTCGGATGCCCTCGAAAAGGCAAACAAAAACGTTCAAAAAAGGTTTTCCCCAAAGCGGAAGGCAATGAGGCAAAACAATTGCCTGTCATTGCTATTTATATAGATGTGTTCTTTTGATTTGACCAATAAAAAAGCAATATAAAAAAATTTTTTTTGAGAGAGAACATTTTTCCGCCATCTGCGCGAAAGGCTGCAATTTGGGGATAGAGCTGGCTGGTTAAAAATTTTTTTTTCTTTTCCATCTTCACCATTACTTTTGTGCATTAGCGATTTTCATTTCGAAAAGGAAGATAAACGACAGGAAGACGAATTAACTTTATTTTCTTCCGAGCAGCTGCTCTTATGGAAAGGTTGCGTCAAATTTATTAGGAGAAAAGAAATAAATGAGGATTTGAATTGAAAAACAATAAATTTTTCAAAAAGCCGCTTCGCGGCCAAAGACCCAACTTGCTCCTCATTGCAAGGGATAAGGGGGGTGTAAGGCAAGGGTTTTTGACCAAAAAGTCAACTTTTTGGTCAAAAAATATTTTTTCCCAAATGTGTTTCCCAATCGTAAAAACGTGTTTTTCGCACTAATTACGACTTGAAACGTTCGAAAAAGCGATCGAAATCCACTTCTGAGAGGACGCGATATAACGTACTTTAGCCCAGTAAGGTTAGTTTAGTTTATTTTCCGTATTTACTCTAATAGTAACCCCCTCTAATTGTAGCTCTCCCTCTAATAGTAGCCCTCCCTTTGAGGAGGTTGAAAATAGTTGCCTCCCCCCATCCGCCGAAAATCAGCCTATTTAGGTCGATTTCCAAACTCCTAACCCCTCTAATAGTAGCCCAGGGGCTACTATTAGAGTAAATACAGTAGTTTAAATATCCACTCTTACAAAAAACAACAACTATAACCTCTAATAATCCCCCTACAGTTAACTATTTTCAAATTTGTTTTGCTTTTTTAACCCCAACATTGTTTATTTTTTAAAACGTACCACCACTCATTTTGTAGAGTTTGGAAAGATCTACAAAATGAGTAGTCGTACGTTTAAAAAAATAAACAATGTTAGGGTTAAAAAACCAAAACAAATTTTAAAATAGTTAACTAGGGTATTATTAGAGGTTATACGGTATATCTGTTAAAAACAAATTTAGTAGAATAACTAGAGTACACGCTCCGCCGATGGCGCATCAGCCCCAGCTTCTACATGTGCATAGTACGGGCATCTGATGCCAGATATATGCTCAACATAGTCGATTTACTTATATAACTACTCTTTAATACAGTAATACCCGGATATTTTCGCTTTCCTCGCGAGACAAATTTGAATTTATTTGAATTCAAACCTGGTCAAATTCTAGGTTTTTCCCTTTTTTAGTACCCCACTCAAAAACAAAATCGCTCCATGGTGACTCATCATTTTTGACCAAACTTTTTTTCATTAAACGCGGCATATGCTAGCGCACCAAAAATCTCATGCAAACACGAATTTTTTTCCGCACTAAAAAATTTTTTTCCCGATTGAGAAAATTTTCAAAAAGTGTTTTTCTCGAGAAAAATTTTTTTCGCCGCACCAAACCCAAAATATTATTGCATATTTTTCTATGCTATACCCGGTTTCCTAATCAAGGACACCAACTTCGAAAATTAATGTTCGCGAAAAGTGGCCTAAAAAGTGAGTGTTTCGGACAGAAAGTAGCGCTATAGTAGTTGTAGAAAAAAAAAGAAAAAAAACAGTAATTTAAAAACCTGCACTTTTTAGTCTGCTTACTAATACATTTTTAAACTACCGTAATTATTCTAATAGAAGCTCCGGGGTTACTATTTTTCAATCCTCTAAAAATCTTGAAATTGTCAATCAAAAATGACCCTAACTCTGAAATCTTAGTCAAAATAGGGGGTACTATTAGAGACAGGGTTTCTATTAGAATAATTACGATATATTTTATTTTAACTCTTGTTCCAAAAGTTGCCTATTCCAGCGAGTAGCACAAACACCCACCGGCTTTTTTCTCACTGTAAAAAAGCCACAATCATAAAAAAAGATAGGAATGCCGAGAGAAAATAGTTGCCTTCTGCTCTTTCACCTTTGTGTCGGCATTTTGACCAGTCTGTCTTTGTGATAAATGATCGAGGAGAAACTGCCTGACTCTTTTGCACTGCTAGTGATGTAACAAAGAAAAATGTGAAGATGTCTAAGTGAGTATGGAAAAAGAGCAAAAAATACACCTTGATATGGATTGAAGGGTCGGCTCGGATTACAAAACTCGTTTAGTTGCAAAAGTGTTTGTGAGATAGGCTAGCGAAAAAAGATTGACTCTTTTGTGCGAATTTTGTCAACCAAAACAAAAATTCTTTGTTCACCACTTTCTTTTCCGCCAATCACCATTGTTTGGTTGAATTGTTGTCACAGCTAACAATAATAAGTTTGAAAATAACAAAACATATTGTAACGCTCAAAAAAAGATAGATGTCAAAGTTTGTTCTATTTCGGGACAGAGCAACTAATTTCAAAATGCGTGGAAAGTTGAACAAAAAGCGCCCCTCCGAGGCTTGAGAGTTAGAGATGCGCGCAGACTTACCTTAGACATGATTCCGAGTGAGACTCGTGATCAAAAATACATTTAGAGAGTCTTTTTGCCCAGCTCCAGTGACCAAAACGGGGTATAATACCTTTACATAAGGTGGTTTACCTTGGTCCCCCAACATAAAAAATCCATTTTTTATGTAGAACAATTACGGAAACCACCTTTCTTATCGTTTTTAGCATATAAAAGTTACTTGGAAGTCGTTTAAACATGATTTACAAATAAGTGAAAAATGCGCTCCCCAAGTAAATAAGTGCCCAAATGGCTGTAATCATAGTCGAGTTGACCCCTCAACTTTTTAGGGGTCAACTTTTTCCAAAAGTGCTAAAATATCAATTTTTTGAGGAGAAAGTGTCAAATCTGATATTTGTGACCCCCACTCAACTTTTTGAGCTCTACAAGATGGCATTCACAGAAATTTAAAATCTTGTCTCTACAAAATTTTAGCAAATGTTGACCCCTAAGTTGAGCCCTCAACTTTTTTCACCCACCGATTTTTATACGTCAAATATTTATAAATCACTTGGAAATACTGTCCAAATTTTCGTGTAGAGCTCAAAAAGTTGCTCTAGGGTCATATATATCGAAATAAAAGAATTTTGAGAAAAATATTGACATTTTTTTGAATATAAGAAAAAGTTGACCCTAAAAGTTGACCCCGACTATGAACAGGGCCAATAATAACTATTACATCAGGGTACAAAGCTCGGTTCTTATCCTTTATCCCGACCCCACCCTAATTTAAAAGAGTACCGGAACGTGGAAAATAGCCTAAAAGTATGGAAATTGAACAAATTTCTGTCGGTCAGTCTGGCAGAAATATAAGGTTCGACATAAGAATGCATTCGGAACAGATTTTTTTCACTTGTGGTGTCAAATATCGGAGATGTATGTTTGTGAATGAAAAATAAATAAAAAATCTGTGTTTCGAGAAGGTTGGAAAAAAATTTAGGGTGGGGGCACCAACCCAACAAGTGCCTGATTCTAAAATTTAATAAAAAAAACAACAGGAAAAAAATTCAGAATTGAATAAAAAAATATGTTTCATTTCATGCAAATTTTCAAGTTTTCACAAAAAACAAGAGAAAAGAACAAAAAGGCAAAAAATTTCGCTAAATAAGATGAGTAAAAAAATTTAAAAAAAATATAAAAATGGCCTTAACCAAATAAAAAATAATACCAGAGAAAAAAAGACACATAGAATTTTTGAGCAAATAAAGTATTGAGAACTAAAAATTGCATAGGTTTACATGTATAATTTTGGTTGTATGATTTGATCACAAACTAAAAAGCAAAACCAACATTGTATTACTGCTATTCCAATAAATGTCGGCCAATTTTCTAGCTCTACCTGCTTGAAAAAATTGAAACACCAAAATAATCACAAAATAGAAAGATGTTGAGGTAGCAGGATTTACCACAATTAGTTTTAATAAATTCATGGTCCATTAAAGGGACTGATTTAAGTATTGAATTGCCTTAAGCCAGCTTTACAAGTTGCCATTTTTGGTGATGGAATAAAAAGAGCAGTGGTGGGATGCGAAAATATTGGTGCAGAAGGGAATAAAGCAGTGCTCAAGCCTGACAACTAACAACAGCCCTGAATAAAGTGAAGGGATAGTGGGCGGAAAGGGTGAAAGGGCGGGCAGTATAGATCGTTCTCCATTTTCTACTGCTTATTTTAGTCTTTTTCTCTTGTATGTGTCTTTGTCACATCAACTAATGCTGATCTGAGTAATTTTTTGGGAGCTAACACAGTCAAACCTCTTAAAAACAGCCATCCTAGAGCCGGTTTCATTGGAGAAAACGACGTCAACTTATCATTTTTTAGAGAATAGGCGGATCTACCGTATTTCTTCTAATTGCCGCACAGTCTCTAATTACCGCACACCTCTAACTTTAAAGACTTATATCTCGGAGCAGAGTGAATATTTTGCTGAGCTGTTTGATGCATTTTCTTAACTCCCACGAGCTCTACCGATTCCACTTTTCAGATCTTGGTTAAGCACCCGAAAATCTCTAGATCGAATTTGAAAATTTCCGATTTTCGGGTGATTGAAAAATAAGCGCACATGTGCGGCAATTAGAAGAAATACGGTATATGCGTTCGCGTCCCTCCCAAAAATGCCTTGGTCCCCACTGTTGTATTTTTGCTGAAAAAAATTCTTTCAAAGGTCTCAAAATAGTTAATTTAACTACTTTTGAAGCTTCGATAAACAAGAGCTCATCCTAACATATGCTGGTTTACCTTTGCCTAACTCTAAGTCTAAATTTATATTTATATAGGAAAAAATCAGCTTGGGGGACCAAGGCAAAATATTTTTTAACCATTTTCATACCAAATTTTTTTTAGCGTTAGAATTAGGGTTGTTGAAATAGCCGGCTATTTGTGGCTATAGCTTAACTAAATAATAAAATAGAAAATCGGCTATTTATAAAATTGGACACATGGACACATGGAAAATTCAAAATTTTCAACACAATTAATCTTTATTTCGGCATAAACAACACTAATCAGTCAAACATATACATCTCGTCACCAACACAATGCAATTCATCATTTTCTTGTCCGGATTCTTCCACCAGATTTTCTTCCGCTTCATCAACTTCCGCATCTTTTCCAGCCGACTTGAAAAGATGAGCATATTCCAGTTGGAGGTTATGCTTGATGTAGACCACTTGGCTGACCATGTCGACGTGCATTCTGTAAACGTAAAATAAAAAACGATCAAATTAATCAAGTCACTAACCGGTTCCTGATCTTTGTGTGAATCGCGCCTCGCAGTGACCAATTTCGCTTCGTCGCCGCACTCGTCATCGGGATGTTACAGAGCATTTGCGCCACCTTTGCCAAGAGAGTGTCTGAGAACCAAGCCTGCCACCATTCACCTGCATTCATTGTCTCGGCTGCGTCCCAGGCGTAGCGTCGCTTATCCTTGGAAAAGACACCAGTTCCGGCCATCCATTGCCCAAATTCCACCATCAACTGCAAACAGAACATTTATCAGCGTACCATAAATAAAAAAACAATACCTGTTGCTCCCGTCCTGCGAACATCGGATTCTTTGCCAACTTGTTGGCCAGTACCTCTATCCCTGCTTGTTTTTCTTCTTCTGTCAGTGACAGCCCTCTGCTGCTCGGATCCATCAACTGCATCAAATAAGCGACGTCTGTCCTTCCGAATTCCTCTCTTTTCTCTAGCATCTAAACAATTTTCAACTAAATTAGAAAACAGATAAAGCAAAAATTACTTCGATCATTTCCTGCTGCAATTGACCACCAAGCCCGTATTCCGCTGCCGCCTGCTTCGCATCGTCAAATGCCTTTTTGATCAGCTTGTAGGCGCTTCTTGAATCTATTTCATTGCCCTCTATTTGAGTGATGGCATCGGCCAGCGGTCTGAGAATATTCCTGGTTTTCTTGAGCTTTGCCCAGAAAGTCGTCCGAGCATAGCAATTGGCGCAGATCCTGAGCATTTCATCCACTGGCAGACCTGCATCCCAGACTGCACTCTTCAAGCACGTTTCGTTGGCAGATATCGACGAGACAGAGTGTTGAATAAGTTCCCATCGCGTTTTGATTGGTAGCTGAAGAAGGGTTGATGACCCTTTCATTTCGACTTGAATCTTGGACAAAACGCGCTGCGGAACTGTCTTTCTGGAAAACATAGGAGCATATTCAACCAATTTCAACAGCCTCAAAATATTGCCAAACTTCTGGAATTTTGATACAGTTATTTAGCCAGGTGTTGATCACCGTCTTCTCGCAGATGTCCTTTGCCGCTAGATTGAGCATATGGGCTTTGCATCCTTCGAACAGAATCCGGAAAGTCTTGTGACAGCAGTCTCCAAGCGCTTCTCATATTGGCTGCGATCCGTGACGACAGCGACCACCTTATGCTTCCCGACAGCGTTGATTTCTTTGGCCAGTAGCTTGGCGATGTACTCTCTTAAATTGATCAGAGAAATAGCAAGATCAATCGAATTGATTACCTGTATGCGAATCCTCCGTGGCGTCGATCGAGTTGGAGGAACGGCAGCAATGAACCACCACATTGATCTTTCTGCTATTGATATCGGTCCATCGTCGGAAGAGATGAAGCAAAGTCGGCTTTATTCATTGCGGCATCCAAGACTCTTTCACTGATTGTATTCGGCCGGCTTTTGCACTTTTGCAAATTTGTATTCGCGCTTGGGGCTTGTACGACGGACAGATCTTGGCGAAGCATAAAGAATGGATTGTCCAGGAAATTCGGCGCAATGTTTCCAGTAACAAATGCCTATGTAAGATGGTGAAATGTAAGTCAAATGTAATGTCAAAGATCACCCTTGTCAGAAGAATGTCGGATCTTCCTGATTCTCTTTGCTGATGGCGTTGAAGTAATCTTTGATTCCGGATGAGCTTGGCGTGACAGTCAGCACTCGACGATCTTCTTGGCAGCTTCTTTGGTATTTCACTGACGGACGACCTTTCCTTGAAAAAGATCATTTGTTTCCTGGTCTCGGCTCCAAACTGTTGCAGTTCTCAGGAATTCAAGAAAAATCTAAAATCGAGAGAACACAATTAAGAAAACAAGGAACCTTCAGATGTTTTTCCATTCTGGCCGGATTGGCAGTGAACCGTTCAGTACGAGCAAGGCAGTATCCAACGACAATCGTTTTCCACAACTATCTTTGCTTCTCTTCTTGCGATCAAAATGCTCCAACACCACGAAAGAGCTTCATTCTACTAAAATAATTCATGAAGGAAAGTAGCGGGCAATGTTCATTGAATGAAAAGTTGCGAATGATCTTCATTGTCAACTTTTTGACAACCTTAGCGAAGTAAAACATAAAAGTCGCCAAGTCAAATTTTGAAATTTGAAAATAGCCGATTTTATATTAGTCGGCTATTTTGCCGGCTATTAAGCGGCTATATAGCCTGCTAAATAGCCGGCTATTTAGCCGTTGAACAACTCTAGTTAGAATGATTAAAAAGTGTATATAAATAGGTTTTGAGACCTTTGGAAGAAAAAATTTGCAAAAAAACAATAGTGGGGACCAAGGCAAGTTTTTTTTGGGAGGAACGCGAACACATATAGATCCGAATAGGCAGTTTAAGATTCCTTTTTTGACGCTACTTTCGTATACCCCACCCAATAATAAAAAGCTACTGTGTTTGACCCCACGCAATAGTTTTAAACACAGATGCAGTCGACTGTCTCCGTAACGTACACCCCAAAAGTTTGTTCCCGCCTAGGGTCCGACACTTTTTTTGACTTACTTTTTCAGGGTTTTACTATTGGATTTTCGCATAAGTTCATTCGGTTTTTTAAAAAGGTATTAGGTTGTGTCATAAGTTCGCGGGTTCTTGAAATTTTAAGGCGATAACAAGCTTTTATTGGAAACAACAAATACAACTAGTCTACAAAATAATCTCCTTCAAATTTTATGACTTTTTCCCATCGTTCTTGCAGACGAGAGATCCCTTTGTCGTAGAACCCGGCCGGCTTGGAAGAAAAGAAGGGACCAATATCCTCCGAAATTTCTTGAACGGTTCTGTATTCTTTGCCACGAAGGAGAGCGAAACAGGTGATAATCTGATGGAGCTAAGTCAGGCGAATACGGCGGATACGGTAAGACTTCCCGTTCCAAATCGGCGATCTTTTGTTGAGTCAGATTCTTTTGGCAGCATCCCTCATCGAAGAGAAAAAGCATTACGTGGCGAATGTAATTAACGTTCATCTAAAAATTGAAAAGAATGGTCATACAAATCATACATGCATTGCTTTAACTGATAGATTGAATGGTAAGACAACGCAAAAAGTGTAGCACAAACTTTGAATTTCAAGAACCCGCGAACTTATGACACAACCTAATATATAAATTTTCATTTTTAAAATTAATAAACAAAATGTTATATGCCGTTTAGTAGCTCTGTTTTTCTTCTTTCGAATGGTATATCACACATTTTTTTTCTCACAACAATTTTCAGGTGAAAACAATGAAACAAATCAATCAATCAATGTATTCTCCTTCACTGTTCATGACTTCTTCCCACCTTTCTGGAAGTTTGAAAATTCCGCGTTCGAAGAAGTCTACATCTTTGGAGGTGAAGAACTATTGAGCCATTCTTCCAACTCTTGATCATTTTCAAACGTGACACCACTGAGATTGTTTTGTAAAGATTGGATGTAGCAAGATCTCGAGATTACGGCGGATGTGGCAAAACTTCCAAACCAAGCTCTTTGATTGCAGCTTTGGTCAGTTTTTCGATGTGTGGCCTGGCATTGTCATGTTGCAAAATTACTCCATTGTGCCGCGGTCTCTTTTCTTGGATTGCATTGTTCAAGCGGCGAAGTTGCTTGCAACCTTTCGATTCTTCACATTTGGCACCACTTTTCGTCTCCAGTCACAATTCGCTTCAAAAATCGATCAGAATGCTCATGCATGCGGCGATGGCGTGCCAAAAAAAAAAGCGGTGTTAGTTGCTCGTTGATTCTTGTTGCTTTGGCTCAATTCATGTGGCACCCAGGCTCCGAGTTTTTGCACTTTTCCCATTGCGATCAGATGGCGGGCCACAGTTGAATGATGAGATCCCATTTGCTCTGTCAGTTCTCGAGTTGTTTGACAGCCTAAGGCCTCAATCAGCAGTTCATCGATTCTTTCTTCGTCAATTTCTATTGGTCTTCCTATTCTTGTTGTGTCACTAAGATCGAATTGTTCAGCCTTGAAACGCGCAAAACATAGACAGCGTTGATGCTCTGAGCAGCTTTAGCAGCATTGATTCCTTGGTTGAAAGAGAAGAGGAGCAGATGTCGGAAGTGCACATTTTTCTCAGTTTGACACTCCATTTCGCTTGCTAAAAATATGCTTTTTCATTATTGACATTCAAAACAAATATATTCAAATGAAAGGTGAGAATAATAGCTATAAAATGGTATATGGCTTGCCCCATAATCATATCTTAAAAACATTATCAAAAAACTGAACGAACTTATGCGACAACCCAATAATTATGTTTACACAGTCTGGTCCCAAATATTTCAAGGATTCCCATTTTGCCGATCGTTTTGGCAAAGTGCAACAATTTTTGCATTTAAAAATAAAAACTCGTCATAACGTACACCCTAGTCCAAAACAGGTGTACATTATGGCGAGTTTTTATTTCAAAATGCAAAGTTCTTGTATTTTGCAAAAACGATCGGAGGGGAATCCTTGCTATAGCCAGACTGTCCAAATATAATTAGTGAAATACTTCAAAGATTGAGTCAAAAAAGTGTCGGACCCCAGGCGGGAACAAACTTGACAGGTGTATGTTATGGAGCAGGTCGACTGTATAGCTAATGTTTAAAACAAAAAACACTCTGTATCTGCAATCTATAGACGTTGCCGACAACGAGAATTTTACACATTTGGATGCGCGCGGGACACTTTTTTTAATCCGATAATTTTGGGCATAATTTTTTTGAATGTGTTCTTGTTTCCGAAATGAAGTTACTCAGGCTAAAATAGCTGTGAGATAACTAGTTACTAGATAGTGTAGTGGTAAAGCGACGGGGTACTGCTAATTTTGTTAGTTGGTTCGATTCCTAATGGCAGCTCTATTTTTTAATGATTTAATCGTTAGTTTACTGAAAAATAATTTTGAATATTTTCGGAATAAAAAGGTGTCACGCGCGCATTCAAACATGTGAAATTGTCGTTATCGGCAACGGCTATGGTCCTTGAAGCTATGTGAGGGGCTCCAGAGCACGAATACACTTGATTTAATCAAAAATATTTCCTTTTTCACTACCGTACTACTTCTAATGTTTCCCCATTTTAACCGATTTTCCTGATATTTCGCCTAAAAATCTGGAAATTTTTATAAATGTGGTGTCTCATTTCGTAGCCTTGTATCTTAGCTAGAGGATGACACCAATGTGTCATCAATAAAGCAAAAAAAGGCATGGTGATTTTTGAGTAACTGAAAAAGGTCTTATTTCGGGACCGTAGTCTATCACTATGATTCTTAAGCCCCAAGCAAATGCATGGGACCAAATTCACGGGGAGACCAAGAAAAAATCGTGTTTTTTACATCAATGTATTTTTAAAATCATTAAACGCCTTAAGGGTGTGTCTGATAAATTATTAAAATGTGGTAGAGGATACTAATATTCCTTAACAAAAGCCTTAACAAATTTGAAAAATTGTGATGACTTTAAGTCAATGTCACCATTTAAAAAGGTTATTCGAATAATCTTAAATAATCAAAACTAAAAATTACAAACTGACAAAATTACTGGACAAAAAAATATTTAGACCTTACTTTTGTTTCAATTGTAACTTTTTATTTAAAACAAACTGATATGTAGAAGCACAACAAATACCGTATTTCCTCTAATAGTAGGCTCGGGCCTTATATTTTTCACTCTTGCCGGAAGGCCTTTTATTGGAGGGGGCCTTGTGTTTTTCGACCTTTCGGAACCGACGAAAATTTGTCCATGAAGACCCTCGCCTGGTTGATTTCGAATTTTTCTAAATCGGAATAATGCAATGATCCATCAAATATTTATTTAGAGATGTTTACACATAAAACAAACAAAATCAAATTTCAATATAGGGATTTGTCGCTTAAATATCCGTTTTCTCCGTCTTCTTTGAAAATTTAAAAAAAAATTCTGGGGTTGGGTGATGGTTTTTAACCGGTTTTTAGTGGGTTAATTAACCCGTTTTTGATTGGTCATTTGATATTTTTAAACGGCAAGTAAATTACCGTATTTCCTCTAATTAAAAGGCAGTCTCTAATAAACCGGCACCCCCTACTTTGAGGGTCTGTATCTCTGACCAAAGTAAACATCTCGCAAAGCTGTTTTCTGCGTTTTCTTAACTCCCACGAGCTCTACCGATTTCGCTTTTTCAATTTTTAATTTTCACCCAAAAATCTTGAGATTGACTCCAAATTTTTCAGATTTTCGGGGTTGAAAAATAAACCGGCATGTCGTTTAATTAGAGAAAATACGGTATGGTTAAAAATGCCACAGTTGATTCCCTCAAAACCATGCTTTCGACTCAAATTATACAGTCAACTGTCATTATACAGTCAACTCTCACATCACAGTCAACTGTCATTATACAGTCAACTCTCACATTACAGTCAACTGTCATGATACAGTCAACTCTCACTTTACACTACGTGTCCAATGACGGCAAAAGTCGCAGTCACAGTCACAGTGTGTGTCCAATGACGCGACTGCGACTGTGACTGCGACGTCAAATCGATTTGAAGCGTCAGTCGCAGTCACAGTCGCAGTCACACTTTTCCGCGTCATTGGACACACACTGTGACTGCGACTGCGACTGTTGATGTGTGTCCAATGACGCGGAAAAGTCGCAGTCACAGTCGCAGTCACACTTTTCCGCGTCATTGGACACGAAGTGTTACAGTCAACTGTCATGATACAGTCAACTCTCATTTTACAGTCAACTCTTGCTACACAGTCAACTTCCAAACTTCAAAAACGTTTGATGTTGATTTGTTTAACTTTGATGAAAATTGTGACCCTAGTATAGAATACCCCCAAAAAAACTTATGCCTTCTAAAACTTAAGTAAAGAGCACCCAAATATATGTTGCAGACCCCAGAAAAAGTGCGTAAAACACTTGTTAGTCACAACTTCCATACGCTGGCCTACCCCTAAGCCTAAGTAAAGAGCACCCAAATATATGTTCCAGACCCAGAAAAGTGCGTAAAACACTTGTTAGTCACAACTTCCATACGCTGGCCTACCCTAAGCCTAAGTAAAGAGCACCCAATATATGTTGCAGACCCCAGAAAAAGTGCGAAACACTTGTTAGTCACAACTTCCATACGCTGGCCTACCCCTAAGCCTAAGGGCTAAGCCTAAACTTGTTGTTCCAAAGGGTAGTTACAACGATTTTTAGAAGGTCTGATTTTAGAGGGGGGTATTCTATACTAGCGCCAAAATTTTTATTGTTGTTTGATAAAATGATTATGTGATCTTATTAACCGGTTAATCAATCCGATATTTAATGACAGTTCAATAAACCAACCCTAGGTTTTCACATTTTTTTCAAGGTGTAGGTAATTGGACTATCTAGGGGGCCTTATATTAGAGGGGTGGCCTTCTATTCGGAGGGGGCCTTCTATTACAGGAAATACGGTAGTGCAAATTTTTGCAATTTTGAAAAAGTAAACAATATCATTTATAAATAAGTCGACTTCAAAATAGGCTTTTTTTATTTTTGAATTGTTAAGCTGAAATAGAACCATAATCTCTTCCATGAGAATTCATGGAGGGGTGAGTTAGCTTCATGTATTCGTAGGCACGATAAACAACAACTTGCCACCATACGTTAATAGCTCCGCAAATGGCCAACTCAAATATCAAGATTGCAGTGGTGATGCGAAATACTATAAATTAGTGTTATAGAACATTCTTTACTAATATACAGGGTGATTTGAGAAATTCCTCCGTTTAATTTTTGCTATATTGTTTTATTGCAGCAATATTTTTGCACAATCTTTTTTTTAAAGCCTATGTTACGAGAAGCAGTTTGACATATTATCCAATAATTTTTATAATTAGATTTCTGAGATGTGGATTCTCAAAGTTGGGTAATCATTTTTATGGGTTTCCAAAAAAAACTTGAATAGATAATTTTAGTGAAGTCGAAATTTTTATCTAAACAGTTGTGAGGTTATTTTAAGAGGTTGACGAGAATTTTCATCACTTTAACTACAGGGTGACCACTATGAACCCGGCACCTCAACTTTTTTCAAATTTTATTCAAAACAGAACAAAAAAAACGTATAAAACAACAAGATAACATAATCTATTCGAAGCAGCCACCATTTGCTTCTACGCAGGCTTTCAAACGCTTTGGAAAGTTGTCCACAATCTTTTTCAAAGTCTCCAGGCTGATTTCTTTCCAAGATTTTTGCAACGCTTTCTTCAGTGATTCGATGTTCGAATATTGGAATATTGAGAAATCGTGCAATTTCACTTTGATTTTTTCCGTTTTGATGAGCTCGAATAATTGCAGGTCGTAGATCTTTCATTTTCTGTAAAATAAAAATAAAAATGGGCATAAAAATTTAAAAAAGTGCAAATTTGAAAGTAAAGTTGGGGTTCCGGGTTCATAGTGGTCACCCTGTATTTAAAGGTTCAATTCAGTTTTGAGTGCTTTATCGAGATTTTCGCACTATGTTGTAGCGTTGTTCAACAGCTACAAAACTCATACTACATATTTTTTTTAATATGAATGTTGAGGTGTGGCCTTTAAAGAAAAATCAATTTTTTTTAATGACCAATATCTGAAAAATTGGAAAAAACTCGGATTCTGGTTACTTTTTTGAAAAGGCCATATTTCATAATTTAGGTTTTCAAAAATCATTCTGTGAAGTATTGAAGATAGATCTTATCTTATTCAATCAATATTAAGAAATAAAAGGAAACCGAAAAACGACCATGTAAGACCGGAATCCTGTCTGGGGTAAGTGAATGCGCGCATCTCTAACCCACCAAACCCCCAAGATGGCGCAGAGGGCTTGGTCGCTTGGGGTTGAGCGCACAACCACACTGAATGCATGGAGGGGCCATGGAATTGAGATGCACACACCCACATACCTTAGACACAAATCACTCGAAAGTGACTCTGATGCATGGAGGGGGCATGGAATTGAGATGCACACACCCACATACCTTAGACACAAATCACTTGAATCCCTTGAACTTTTTGCGCCAGACAAAATCAGACACATAGCTACGAAAGACAGATCGATGCGTTCCATATTCGTACTTGTGCCGGCGCTTGAACTTTTGCCATGTAGATTCTACTGTTTGCTTATGCGCTCCAGTGTCCGCATCCACGAAATTATACGAATGATTGACTATTACGTTTGAAAAAAATACATATTGGGTGGTCTAAACCGAGAAGTACCCAAAGTTTACCCTCAATATAATGTCACCCGATAAACGACACCCCAATATAACGACACCTAAGGTTGGTTCCAAAGGGTGTCGTTGTATCGGAACTCGACTGTATGACCCTGAATTACACTTTTGACCAGTTGAAATGATGAAAATACCCGTCAACTTAGTAAAATGACCTAGCAAGTGTTCGGAGCCAAATGCTGACTTTTCTGGTATTATACAGGCAATTTTTACATACCATTTAACAGAGAAAGAGTTATATTACAAAATTTGATCCTAGTATAGAATACCCCCCAAACTTATGCCTTCTAAAACTTAAGTAGAGAGCACCCAAATATATGTTGCAGACCCCAGAAAAGTGCAAACACTTATTAGTCACAACTTCCATACGCTGGCCTACCCCTAAGCCTAAGTGAAGAGCACCCAAATATATGTTGCAGACCCCAGAAAAGTGCGTAAAACACTTATTAGTCACAACTTCCATACGCTGGCCTACCCTAAGCCTAAGTGAAGAGCACCAAATATATGTTGTAGACCCCAGAAAAAGTGCGTAAACACTTATTAGTCACAACTTCCATACGCTGGCCTACCCTAAGCCTAAGTAAAGAGCACCCAAATATATGTTGTAGACCCCAGAAAAGTGCGTAAACACTTATTAGTCACAACTTCCATACGCTGGCTATCTACCCTAAGCCTAAGTAAAGAGCACCCAAATATATGTTGCAGACCCCAGAAAAGTGCGTAAACACTTATTAGTCACAACTTCCATACGCTGGCCTACCCTAAGCCCTAAGTAAGATAACCAAATATATGTTGCAGACCCCAGAAAAAGTGCGTAAACACTTATTAGTCACAACTTCCATACGCTATCTACCCCTGCCTTAAGTGCAAAGAGCACCATATGTTGCAGACCCCAGAAAAGTGCGTAAAACACTTATTAGTCACAACTCCATACGCTACCTTTGCCTAAGCCTAAGTAAAGAGCACCCAAATATATGTTGCAGACCCCAGAAAAAGTGCAAAACACTTATTAGTCACAACTTCCATACGCTGGCCTACTCCCTAAGCTTCAAGTAAAGAGCACCCAAATATATGTTGCAGACCCCAGAAAAGTGCGTAAAACACTTATTAGTCACAATCCTCCATACGCTGGCTCACCCTAAGCCTAAGGGCAGAAAAACTTGTTGTTCCAAAGGGTAGTTTCAACGATTTTTAAAAGGTCTGATTTGGGGGGGTATTCTATACTAGTGCCTAAAATTTATATTGGGATTTTTCAAAATACATTACAGTCGACCTCGTTAATCTGCCACCCGCCACCCTGAGGCCGGTCCCTAGGGGCGGATTAACGAGGGTTGACTGTATATTGGTTAAAATGAGCTTAAAAGTCCGCTACGAATTTATGAGACACCAGATATGAGCTTTTTTTCTGTACTTTTGGACAAAAACTTTTAGACAAGCACTATGGCAAGGTGTCCCTTACAAAAAATCTCTTCATGGCAAACTTCCTGGCTTCCTAAAATTCCTTAGACGAAAATCGTTTTTTTTCGAAATGACCAAAATCTGAAAATTTCTGGAAAACTTGATTTCGGATTTTAAAGGAACTATTTTTTTGTAAGATTTATCTCAGCAGTCTTTTTCGAAATTTTCTACAACTTTGTCCAAGGGCTTTTAGGAGAAACGGCAGATGTATAAAACTTTACTGGTCGCTAGCAGAAATATTACGGGAACTATAACGGAGGGGGCCTAATTTCAACCACATAAAAGTATACCTTCGTCTTGTTCTGCGCTTGCTACATCAATGCCAATGTATTTTAGCCAAATGGGTGGAGGTAGAATCAGCAAAATGACAAATATGATCAGGTAAATGATAACTAGTACAGTACTAATACCCTAAAGCATAAACTACAGGGTAGCGCTAGATAAACTGGTGAATAAATTTTCGCCATAACTTTTAGAATACACCCCATGCCGACGAGATCCTTTTTTATTCGAAAGCTAAATCGATGGAAAATCGAATGGCATCACAACATGCAAAAATATTTTGTATTTCAAACACACCCAAATTTGAACGGTCAAAATATCAATGATTTACGACGCTAGTAATCCGTGTCCAAATATGCGTTGGTCCCCTGTTGTTTTTCTTATCTTTTAAATAAAAAGACACTCGGCCAATGAAAATATTTTGCGACAAAAATATACGTTATAGACAAGTAAGTTCAAACAAATTTTTTAATTCAAAAACAACAGGGGGGACCAAGGCATATTTTGGACACGGATTTTCCACGAGCGCCGTAAAATCTCTATATAGTATTTGGGACGGGGAACGTCTGTCGCCAATTTGAGTACATGTTTGGTCACAAAGGAAAACTTTTTTTAGTGTAATATTTTTATTTGCATGTTTATACTCAATCGAAAGCTCTTTTAATGGCGGAGGACCTTTCGCAATTAAATTTGAAGATTGTTGTGAAAAAAATTGAGATTTTGCTCTTTCAAAGTGGGAAGTGAAAAGTGGATTTATATTTGAATTTCAAAATACGATATAGGCGCCTGCTGTCCCTAGTTAATTATTATTATAAAATTACAGGGTGGCCCAAGAAATTCCCCTGATTTAAAAAGCTCGTATCTTTTTGTAGGAGCCACATTTTAAAATTCTGTTTTTGCTCATAGTCTAAGAATCCTGTAGGATTCATTATTCTGCTAAATTCACGAAATCAAATTTGCCTTGGTGAAGAACCATAATTCACTAAAAAACGAAAAGTGTAAAAATCGGTATTTTCTGGACAACAGGGGGGACCAAGGCAATTTGTCAAAAATTTTTTCGTGAATTTAGCAGAATAATGACCTCAAGGCACTTGTGAGGTACAGAAGCCCCCTCAGCGTCGAAATTTCAAAATTATTATTTTTCACACTTTTGTTCATTCATTCTGATTCAAAAAGTATTCCCATTGACTGCAGCCATTTGATTAACTCTTCATCAGAAAGCGAGTGTAATATTGTAAAGTGTAATATTTTTATTTGCATGTTTATACTCAATCGAAAGCTCTTTCAATGGCGGAGGACCTTTCGCTATCAGATTTGAAGATGGTTGTGAAAAAAATTGAGATTTTGCCCTTGAAAGTGAAAAGTGTTTTCAGGGTTAATTTTATGAGTGCCCATTTGGTCACAAGGAAAACTTTTTTAGTGTAATAATTTTATTTGCATGTTTATACTCAATCGATAGCTCTTTTAATGGCATAGGACCTTTCGCAATCAGATTTGAAAATTGCTGTGAAAAAAATTGAGATTTTGCCCTTTAAAGTGAAAAGTGGATTTATATTTGAATTTCAAAATACGATATAGGCGCCGATAGGCGCTTGCTGTCCCTTGTCATTGATATTTTTGACCGTTCAAATTTGGGTGTGTTTGAAATACAAATATTTTTGCATGTTTGATGCCATTCGATTTTCCATCGATTAAGCTTTCGAATAAAAAAGGATCTCGTCGGCATGGGGCGTATTAAAAAGTTATGGCAAAAATTCATTCACTAGTTTGTTGTGGGAATTTCCAACTTTTTCCGTTCAAAACCTTTTCGGACATGAAACAATCCCCACTTTAATAATATTCCGCTATAAAAATGTGGCAACCGGACATTTTGTAAAATTTGCGCAATTTGTCCGCGGAATACCTTCTTTTTACCTTATTTTGATGCATTTTTACTTCTTCATATTTTAACCATCCTTTTTTCAGCTCTATATTATTCTGAAAAAATGGTCAGCATGCCATTTTGTAGGAAAATTCAAAAGCTTTCGAATGGTGCTTTAGTCTATAACTTATTATCAAAAAAATTTTGAGAAAAACTCTTATTTATGCGCTCAAACAACGATTTTCCTTAGATTTTCCTTGATTTTGACTTGTAATCGACACTTTTACGTTGATGATCGTAACTTTTTCCAACATAATCAAAAATAAAATTTTGACCTACCAAGTTGTAGCTAAGAAACAGCAGGTCAAAGTAGCATGCACTTCAAAATTTCACGTTTGGAGAAAAAGATGTAAAAACATGGTTCATTTGGGAATAAATCTATTTGAGGAAATTTTTTTGCTCGTCCATGAATTGGGGTGGACGTAATAAAAGGAAAAATTTTTCATAAAATTAAACACTCGTCGTAGAATGTAGAGTTGCAGATTTAGCAAAACCAGGGCCCCGAACCAGGGTTGTAACTAAAATAAAGTACCAGGGTCAGGGTCGGGGTTTCGCCATTGTTAGCACCAGGCCCTTTGAACCAGGGTTTGTGCTCGAAACCATACTGGGCCCTTGACCAGGGCCCCGAAAATGAGGAATTATTAAAAGAGGAGAGTGAGAGAGGACGAGTTGAGGTTGAGAATCTCATCAAGTGTAACTCTCAACTTGAGATTTTGACAAATATATTTTTAAACATGGCGTCAATTTAATTTTATTTATGTATACTTTTTCAAAAATATTTTGTAAGGGTCCTGGTTCAAAACCAGGGTTAAAACCAGGGTTTAGAATTTTTACGATGTGGGCCCTTGACCAGGGCCCTGAAACCGGTGGCTTTATTTTTTTGCTCCGAAACTACTGTAATTTTGAATGAAATTCGGTTGTTTTCGCCCGGATTTCATTCAAAATTATACAAAATGTCCGCGCACAAATTGCACAAATTTCACAAAATGTCCGGTTGCCGAAAATGTTTGACTGCACTTATGCTCCTTTTTCCATAATATAGGCGAAAATTAAAATTTATGATAATTGAACTGAAAATCTTACATTGGAGATCAAGAAAGGCCAGTAGAGCCTAGGACTTTGTCTGCGTTGAGCATAAATGATGCAAGCGAAAACAAGCATCCAAAATATACAGATCGAAGCATTTGCATATGAGTTTATAAAGATAAATGAACGTAGTCCAATTAAACTTAGCGCTATTCCTAGGACGGCGATCATGTAGGCACCACGCTAAAAAGTACATATTTAAAAAACTGATAAAACATATTTGGACGCTACTGGGCAAGTAAAGTCTAGACGTACTAGCTAATAATCTAAAATTGAGACATGCTTATGTCAATACATTCTTTTTACTAAAAACGCCAGGTAGAAAAAATCAAATGGGTGCATCCGTGGTTTTTATATATTTCGCATTTCATCTAATAGAGCCACCGGTGGCTTTATTTTTCGGATGCTCGAGAAGTTTGGGGTTGATCTCGAAATTTTCAGGTGTAAATCGAAAAAGTGGAATCGGTAGAGCTGGAATCGTGGGAGTTAAGAAAATTTAATTAAATCTTTTAATTGAAGTAAATCTTTTAATTGAAGCCCTTAAAAAGGGAATACTGCCGACTGACTGTTTGAGCCTGATGCATTTTATATACCGAAATGTAGCTGGAAATCTCGGCTACATTTTGGTATATAACATGCATCAGGCTCAGAACCGTGTGTCATCGAAAAGGCGAAGAATTATTTTCAAAAATACCTGCCCTAAATTCAGACCCTCAAAGTCGATAGGGTGGCTCTATTAGAGGAAATACGGTAGATGTACTAAAAAAGCTCAAATACGTGCTTTACACTCCGGCTCCCGTGCTTCATTTTTAAGAATTCTACTACTGTGTGGGTCTGAGTGTAGACCTTATTCAAAAAATTTCAGTTAGATGTTGTTTGTCAATAGCCTATTTCAAAGCTCTAATTCTTAGCTATAAATTGGTAAAAAAAATTAACGGCCGTTTCTGTGTTAAAAGAATTATAAGGTCCGCACTCAGTCCCACACTCACTCTGCACTTAGCTCAAGGGGTCACCTACAAAACCTGGGCCAATAACATAATGGCTCATACTGGTTTGGTTTGCGAAAAGGATGAAATATGCC
>JAMRYI010001603.1:0-18027 GCA_029231635.1 Ditylenchus weischeri | reverse complement strand
CAAACATATATCGTCTTCGAGATTTTGATTGAAACTTATTTTCCGGCAGATTCAGCCTTCTTTTCCAGCTCAATGAGATGCTTCACACCATCGTACATCTGCTTAACAGCCTGGAATTCCGTAAGCCCAAGACGCGCCTTGTTGGAGATATCATACACGCCACCGAACTATCGCTGTGCTCACTATGGATGCCGCGAATCTAAAAACTACACAATAAAATTTACTGACCACCTCAGACAAGATTCATCACTAACCTGAAGCTTCAGCTTATCGCAAATCTCTTGAAGTCTGGGCTGCTTGCTGATTTTGGGAGAGCGATGACCGAGGCAATGAACAGTACCCAGTCTAGTCGGACAGAACGTGAGCCAACCAAGACGATCACACGCGCAAACGGTGGTTCCCTCGATACTTTCGACCTTGATGAGACGTCAAGCACCTGACCCATTGCCGTCATTCTGAATTTTGCCCAGTTAGAAAATCCACATGGAATAAGAGAACACGAACCTGCATAGAGATAAGGCGCAAATGGTCCTCCTCATTGATCCAAACCAAGAACGTTTTGTCGTTGTTGTGGAAGATCCCACGTCCAATTGGCCAGAAGTTGCAGGCGTTAGCTTTGAGGAATCTAAATCAAGAACACTAAGTTTGAAACTAACTCATGTTGAAAAAGCCTGCATACCTGTCACCTTCCTTGAACAAGAAGTGATCGGCAATCAACTGGTTCTACTTCTTTGTCATGCCTTCTAGCGGAAAGTATTTACCGGACATCTGCCATTTGGTCACACTTTCAAGAGCGGCTTCACTTTGTCCTGCATAGCCATGGTATTCTTCAGCAGCGGATTGAACGGAAAGCCATTGAGCGTGCGACCACAGCGAATTCTAAACAAAAACCATGATGCAAAGATCACAACTGATTTCGAAAAACAACCTGGTAGACTTGATGTACTTGCCTTCCTTATCCAGTTGAGCGAGCTCGAGATGCGATCTTACCCAACAGCTGGCTGCTTCTCAGGACCAAAGCCATGATATTCCTGGATGATAGGATCGAACAGGGCAGCGAACGTCTGTAGCACTCAGGATCCGCAGCGTAGACACCATGCTAGAGTCGGGATTGGCAAACCTAAATAAAAATACGACTCAGAAAACTGATACATGGATAAATGACCCACCTGAGCGAACAACATCAAGCAGAGAAGCCCGAGAAGTCACCTGCCCTTCAGCTGGCTGATCACATCTTTAGTCGCGTTTTCTCAGCAACGAATGGCAGTCCTGATCTCTTGCAATTTCTTCAACCTCTTCAAGCTTGATCGCGTCATCACGAAGCTTATTCTGCCGCCATTTTCCTTTATCAGCAAAGACGAAAACTGGAAACAAGTAGCTGTCAAGAATTATTTGGTACACGAGAGTGATTTTGTGAGCGGATGGCGATCGACGAAAATAAAATCGTCAAGTATCAAGATACCGACTACCCAAAAAGTTTTTATTTCCTGTCAGAGCAAAAAGAGATTTGAAACAGACTTTTTGGCTTTTGACAAGATATGCATCGGTTGAAGTAAAATCCGGCTATAAAATATCCATCTCCTCATAAGGGTGCTCGAATTTTCAAAATACGTTAGTTAATATTTTGTGCAACTCCCTCATCTGATACATGGTCGTACAAAGTTGAATAAATGTAATCCCGTTTTAGGATCTAACGGAAGCCATCTATTTTCTAATAAAAGCTCTCCCCAAAATCCGGAATTCCCATTATTTATTTTCGCGTTTTTCACTTAATTTTAGGTATCGATCTCCAGGCATGTTAACATACCAAAATGTGGCTCAGATTTCTAGCTACATTTTGGCATATAACATGCTTGAGGTCGACACCAGTGAGGGGTATGCCCCGGGGCGCTCCGCACCGCCCGGTGCGTGGGGCGAACCAACTTTTTCTGAAAATTTGGTGCATACAAAGACCTATCCCTCCAAGTTTTGAAACGTCATTTGGTCAACTGATAGGTTGAAATACTTTAAACTAAGGTAGTCCCCCTCCTCGAGGTGGACGTCCAGTTGGACAACTTGAGCACAACCTGAAAAATTTGGCGACAGAAAGCCCACTTTTAATTTTCACTAATGTACTCAGGGCATCGTTTGAGGCAAGACAGAACTGTTCGTTTGACCATTTAGAATAATTTTCGAAAGGAGTGGTCTAGATGGTTTACCTGCCCAAAGGTTTTTGCCACCCACTCTGGGATTCACAATGGTTTCTGATGGTTCACTTGCTAGCTAGACAGATAACATATTTTGCCGGGATCAGGATCATCCAAGGTCAATTAGGACCACTAAGAACAGATTGAGACAATTCAAGGTGGATAGGGACCATTAGGAGAGGATTGAGACCATTGAGAGTAATTTAGCCGATAACTTGAGGTGTGATTTTAGATTTGTAGGGCAAAAAGTGTTTAGAAGTGTTTTCCTAAGCCTGCAAAAGAAAAGGTGGTAAAATCCCAACTGACACCCTTTCCAACTGACACTTCCCGACTGATGGATGGAGAAGGAGAGTAGAGATGGATCGTAAAAGGATGGTATTAAATGTGCAAATGAAATGAATCGGTCCGATACAACCAATCGAATTAATCCAACTAGATGGATCAACACAACTGACTGATCCAATCAGGTGGACTACCTTCTGGCATAGCTACCTAGCATAGTCAACGATAACAGGAGGGTGTAATGGAAGGGGAGGTGTCACTTAGGTGTCGTTTGAAAAAGTATTAGTTTAGCAGGTGTTTAGAACTAACGTTTTTAGCCTTCTAAAGGATATATTTTGGAGAAAATACAGGATGTGGCATCCTTAGCGGACGCTTTGTTTTGTCTACAAATTTTTATTGTCTTAACTAGATCTTTTTTTTACTTGAAAGAGAACAAAATAGGCAAGAGAATGAGACCAAACTTGCATAACAACACTTTATTTAACACATTAACATACAGCCAACAAAAATAACAAAAAATTTCAACAAAACCAGCGTGCTCGACTCCCAGAATCAGGAAATGACTTCGGATTTCCCCAGCACAGTTTGAACCTAAATTTTGACTTTATGTTTTGTTTTTATGTGTGTGTTTTTTCAAAAATTTTGAGCATGTGACCGCGCATCTGAAAATAGATAGTGGCCATACAATGGTATAAAAATTTCTTAATTTGGCTTACAAAAATGGATTTATTTTAATGAAAACAATTTCAGCTCAGACCACCCGATTTCGGCATCGGATATTCTGACCCGAAATTGTTTTCATTAAAATGGATCCGCTTTTGTAAGCTAAATTAAGAAATTTTTATACCAATGTATGGCCACTACCGTATAACCTCTAATAGACGGGCATGCCCGTCTATTTTTCAACCCCTAAAAAATCGAAAAATTTTGATTTTAAATCTAAAAAACAGGATCAACTAAGATAGAGAAAAGCAAAAAACAGATTTGCAAAATAATTTTCCTGTGCTGAGATATAGGTCCTTAAGGGTGCCCGTGCCCAAAACTTGAAAAAATGGAAAAATTTTGCCCTATTCCAAATAAAATTTTGCCCCTATTTTGGCCCTATTGAGTGGGGCGGGGCGTTTGCCTTTCCCCCTGTTGTTTTTATTGTCATTTTTAGGCGTATTTAGCCAAGGGTTGGCCAGCGTATGTTAGGACGAACTAAAAATGAATCTAAGGTATGTTTGAGTCCGTGCTAACATAAGCTGGCCTACCCTTGCTTAGGCCTAAAGTCTAAAAAGTCCCAAAAAACAACAGGGGGGACCAAGGCAAAACCCACCTCCACCTCCCCCATTTTGGAACTGAGCCAAAATTTTAATACAAAGGCAGGATTTGATAAGGTATATTACAGTCCGAGAATTTCCGGGCCGGCCCGCAGACTTTTCAGCCCTGCCTGAAAGAATTAAAAGTTGGGCCCGGCCCGGGCTTTAAAAATCACGGCCCGGGCCGGCCCGTGCACAGGCCTGGTCAGCCCCCCAAAAAAGAGTTTCAAATAAATAATGTTTCTTGCAGCGAAAAAAAAATTGAATCTGCATTAAAACTTTTTACCTTTTATATCAATTCTGTAAAATGGACGACTGAAACAATATCCTATACTTTCACTACTTATTTTGTTGCAAACTTTTTTTGCAACCATGAAAAATCAAGAGAGGCTTAAAATCTCACAGGATGCACGCCTCAAATTGATCTTCTTAGCTGCCGCAATCTCTTTTTCCTCAATTTTCCAGGTTTGATTTTGATGTTTTCTGGTAAAATTGTGGTAAAAAATGTGCACTGCTACCAGAGAGCGAAATTAAGGGACGCGAAAGACTTTGATGAGCATGATCACACACTTCGCCATCACAACCCAAACAAAATTCGGAAAACATCAGAGGGACAAGAACAATTTTTGATGCGGCACTGTTCGGCACTGAAAATTTCGCCAGCAGCGTCATTTGAAACTTAAAATTTTAAACTTGATATACCGTACACAATCAAACGTGTATATAAAGACAGCGTTCGGCCGGTCCCTTGCGTTTTCTTATTATATACAGGCTCTACTGCAACCTATATTAGTTTCCCTTTCCAAAATGAAAAAAATATATACCTACCGTATTTCCTCTAATAGGAGCCCATGTGCGCTTATTTTTCAAACCCCCAAAAATCTGAAAAATTTGGGGTTGATCTCAAGACTTTTGCGTGAAATTTCAAAATGTGAAAAGTGGGATCGGTAGAACTCGAAATGCAATTAAGAAAATGCATTAAACAACTTTGCAAAATATTCTCGCGGGGCTGAAATACAGGTCTTCAAAGTTAGTGGTGGGCGCTTATTAGAGCACGGGCGCTAACTATAGGAAATACGGTATTTAGCAATGACTCAATAGCTTACAAGAAATTCCAAGCGAAAATAAAAAAGAAGAAACAAAGAATCTTCCGAAGAGCATCATGCAATCAATGGTCGACGTTCCTATTCAACTGGCTAGGACATCAATAAAAAATAATATATAAAAATATCGCTACTTACTTGTAAGAATTCTACTTATTTCGAGAATAGGGTTTTTTATTTGTAAAAACAACAGGGGGGACCAAGCTGATTTTTGGAACCCCTTTCTTCACTAGCGCCCTAAGTAGCTCACCAATAATCATAGAGTCTAACTAAGATCTGGGTTACCGAAATAAGTAGAATTCTTACAAGTAAGTAGCGATGGGATCCCTGTCCTAAAGTAATTTCTATATTCGAAATGTCTTCTTATAAGCAAATCCGTTGAGATCAGACCAAAATACTTCCAATGAGCTGAGATATTTATAAAAAAGGTAAGAGGTGCGAACTTTTTGTTCCTAGGTAGTCTAGTCTTTCTGTTAAGGTAGTCTATTCAAAACAGCAGTATCTCAGCTTCTCGTAATTATCGTGCTTTGATTTCGACACATTCGAATTCACGAATATATTAAAAAAGCTTTTGAAATAAATCTCAGAAGATTAATTATCCAAAAACTAGATCATAAATGGTCACGTAAATTTTGAGCCGTAAACCTTGGGTAGTAGCGCCAAAAACGGGCTGCATCTCTCTTTTTGATGATGATATGGATATTATAAACTCAAAAATTGCAGTTATTTGATTGTTTTCCTGCGATTATTTTTTATAAAATTTGATTAAGTCTTGTGATTTTCGGTCAAAATTTTCGTCCTCGCCTGGCCAAAAACAGTTGTAGTTGTAGGTTCCATTTAAGAACGGTCCGCAGCGGCATAAAGTTATCGAGGTTTGACTGTACAACAAAAAAACCAACCAATTGCCTAGAGCAAAGCCGGGAAACCAGGAGTTGAGAATAACAGACCAGAGCCAAGTGAACAAGCTGGGAGTCATTGCAATTTTGTCATTACTAAGCGACTGGTTCAGAAACAAGCGAAAACTGTCTATGGCTGTATTCACATATGCGTTGCTGTATCCCATCTGAGTATTAAAAAAAAATTTTTTGGTGAAGTAAAATACTTTCCTCGAAATTATTTTTTCAGGGTGTTCTTTTATGCAGTGTTATTTCATTTGTGTTATTTTTTCAGTGCGATTTCTATAAATTTTTTTTTGCCGAAGAAAACAGAATGACCCGAAAAACATTATTTTCAGTTTCCCTTCTTCTTTATTTTCTCGTCTACTGGGGTGCCTCAAAATAAAAATTTTCAGCTGAAAATGGGTACTTTTATTTAAAAGTACAATAAAAATTCGAGGGGTGGTGCACTTGGGCTTTTGCACTAAAAAGAGTCTTCCCACTATTTTTTCATTGCTTTTTTACGTTAAAGGCAGCTAAAACGGCCTTAGGACATCATTTTGGCCATTTTTGGGCCAGAGGGGGGGATTGTGTACTTCAGCCAAAAGTCTAGTCATTCACATTTTGTCTATGCTATTATACCTATTTTTCAAAAGCAGACCCCCCTGAGTTGCTTAATTTTGTGCCTAAGTTCATTGACCTCTTTGTACCCTTTTTATTTGAGATAAATAAACGGTTAATAGCTCATTTTGTAGGGCAGGAAAAGGTCTTTCTAATAGTATATTGAATTATCAAAAATGTCTGAAATTTTTTTTCAAGGTGTTCTTTTATGCAGTGTAATTTTATTTGTGCTATTTTTTCAGTGCGATTTCTATAAATTTTTTTGCCGAAAAAAACATTATTTTCAGTTTCCCTTCTTCTTTATTTTCTTTTTTATTAAATTTTCGTTGCTGCGGTGGTGCTCTGCTATACTTGAATACAAACGGAATTGCTTTCAGCTTGATGTCGCTTGTCGGACTCCACGTTTCTTGCTCTTCCAACTTTTTGATGTTTCTATAGTCTACAGTCTTGCACGTAAAAATTCTACTTTTTTATATACCTCCAGGGGGCCGCCTTATTAGAGGGGGCCGGCTAATTAGAGGGGGCCGCCTTATATTTTGAACATCCTTTTATCAAATTTTTATTAAAATTCTCTAACAGGAAAGTTAAAACCAGGAGGTGACAACAATGATAAAATAGATGATAGACCAGGATGTGACAATAATACTAACATAAATGATAGACCAGGATGTGATAAATTCCAATCAGAAAGCATGAAAATCAGGATTTGGTGCATTCAGTTCATCACTCCAATCCAACTCTAGAGATTCATCGCTCATGTAGCCATTCTCTTCATCTTGCTCAGCATCGACCTCTTCGACGACAGTCATTTCTTTGATTGAATAACGTGCATCCATCAGCAGCTCGCCCCTCAGGAATTGGACCATGTGGCTTGAAGCAGTGGACTTTGTCATCTTCACTTCCGTCATAGCAGATAGTGATCCCACAGTCTGAAAATCAGGAGTCTGAGTAGTAAAAAGAAATTTGAACAAACTGACCCTTGAATGACTTGGCTATAGCTTCTGGCGACAAAGAATCCATGCATCGACGATCCACCGCAAATAAACATCCATTGAAGGAGCTTTTAGATCGCCACCACTTGTAAACTCTTTTTGCGAATCGTTACCATCCACCTATCATAGTCTTTTCGAAATCGAGATTTGAACGGTCCATTCCACGATACATCAGCGCCTAAAACCATTTTAATTTAAAAATTACCATAAAATAATAAAGTCAAACTTGAATAAACTTTGTACATCCACCTGGAATCACTGCCGTTTGCATATTCAGCTCCAGAAGCTTCTTTTTGAGTACAATGTTTTCTTTGCTGCTTCTGCTAACGAGGTGACAACGGAAGGAGTCCCATACTAGTAGTCGCTTTCCACCAAACAACGAGCGACCAAAGACACGAACTTGCTACTTTGCATGTAGTTTGAGATTTCTTTGGCATGCTTGACGACCTTTAATTTGAATTCCATCGAATAAGACTTCAGTTTCTGTGGAAGCTTGATTTCTTCATCATCGCTTTCGAATTCCATTATGCTAAAAAAAATTAAAATTTAAAAATGATCACACTAAAACTGAAAATGAACATGGACAAATAAACTGTCTGCAAATTTAAATGCATCTGTTTTTTCATGGTTTCAAGACAAGTTTAAAATTAAATTTGAATTGATTTTTATTGTGGCTGCCTTATTAGAGGGCCTTCTTATTAGAGGGGGCCCGCTTATTAGAGGGGGCCGGCTTATTAGGAGGGGCCGGCTAATTAGAGGAAATACGGTATTATTTTTTATTGATGTCCTAGCCAGTTGAATAGGAACGTCGACCATTGATTGCATGATGCTCTTCGGAAGATTCTTTGTTTCTTCTTTTTTATTTTCGCTTGGAATTTCTTGTAAGCTATTGAGTCATTGCTAAATACCGTATTTCCTATAGTTAGCGCCCGTGCTCTAATAAGCGCCCACCACTAACTTTGAAGACCTGTATTTCAGCCCCGCGAGAATATTTTGCAAAGTTGTTTAATGCATTTTCTTAATTGCATTTCGAGTTCTACCGATCCCACTTTTCACATTTTGAAATTTCACGCAAAAGTCTTGAGATCAACCCCAAATTTTTCAGATTTTTGGGGGTTTGAAAAATAAGCGCACATGGGCTCCTATTAGAGGAAATACGGTAGGTATATATTTTTTTCATTTTGGAAAGGGAAACTAATATAGGTTGCAGTAGAGCCTGTATATAATAAGAAAACGCAAGGGACCGGCCGAACGCTGTCTTTATATACACGTTTGATTGTGTACGGTATATCAAGTTTAAAATTTTAAGTTTCAAAATGACGCTGCTGGCGAAATTTTCAGTGCCGAAGACAGTGCCGCATCAAAAAATTGTTCTTGTCCCTCTGATGTTTTCCGAATTTTGTTTGGGTTGTGATGGCGAAGTGTGTGATCATGCTCATCAAAGTCTTTCGCGTCCCTTAATTTCGCTCTCTGGTAGCAGTGCACGACAGTTTACCACAATTTTACCAGAAAACATCAAAATCAAACCTGGAAAATTGAGGAAAAAGAGATTGCGGCAGCTAAGAAGATCAATTTGAGGCGTGCATCCTGTGAGATTTTAAGCCTCTCTTGATTTTTCATGGTTGCAAAAAAAGTTTGCAACAAAATAAGTAGTGAAAGTATAGGATATTGTTTCAGTCGTCCATTTTACAGAATTGATATAAAAGGTAAAAAGTTTTAATGCAGATTCAATTTTTTTTTCGCTGCAAGAAACATTATTTATTTGAAACTCTTTTTTGGGGGGCTGACCAGGCCTGTGCACGGGCCGGCCCGGGCCGTGATTTTTAAAGCCCGGGCCGGGCCCAACTTTTAAAATTCTTTTCAGGCAGGGCTGAAAAGTCTACGGGCCGGCCCGGAAATTCTCGGACTGTAATATACCTTATCAAATCCTGCCTTTGTATTAAAATTTTGGCTCAGTTCCAAAATGGGTGGAGGGTTTGCCTTGGTCCCCCCTGTTGTTTTTTGGGACTTTTTAGACTTTAGGCCTAAGCAAGGGTAGGCCAGCTTATGTTAGCACGGACTCAAACATACCTTAGATTCATTTTTAGTTCGTCCTAACATACGCTGGCCAACCCTTGGCTAAGCCTACGCCTAAAAAATGACAATAAAAAAACAACAGGGGGACCAAGGCAAAACGCCCCCGCGCCCACTCCAATAGGGCCAAAATAGGGGCAAAATTTTTATTTGGAATAGGGCCAAAATTTTTCCATTTTTTTCAAGTTTTGGGGCACGGGCACCCTTAAGGACCTATATCTCAGCACAGGAAAATTATTTTGCAAATCTGTTTTTTGCGTTTTCTTGATCACCTCTATCTTAGTTGATCCCGTTTTTTAGATTTTTTTGAGTACCCAAAAATCTTAAAATCAAAATTTTTTTTTCGATTTTTTAGGGGTTGAAAAATAGACGGGCATGCCCGTCTATTAGAGGTTATACGGTAGTGGCCATACATTGGTATAAAAATTTCTTAATTTAGCTTACAAAAGCGGATCCATTTTAATGAAAACAATTTCGGGTCAGAATATCCGATGCCGAAATCGGGTGGTCTGAGCTGAAATTGTTTTCATTAAAATAAATCCATTTTTGTAAGCCAAATTAAGAAATTTTTACCATTGTATGGCCACTATCCTATGCTTTCAGATGCGCGGTCACATGCTCAAAATTTTTGAAAAAACACACACATAAAAACAAAACATAAAGTCAAAATTTAGGTTCAAACTGTGCTGGGGAAATCCGAAGTCATTTCCTGATTCTGGGAGTCGAGCACGCTGGTTTTGTTGAAATTTTTTGTTATTTTTGTTGGCTGTATGTTAATGTGTTAAATAAAGTGTTGTTATGCAAGTTTGGTCTCATTCTCTTGCCTATTTTGTTCTCTTTCAAGTAAAAAAAAGATCTAGTTAAGACAATAAAAATTTGTAGACAAAACAAAGCGTCCGCTAAGGATGCCACATCCTGTATTTTCTCCAAAAATATATCCTTTAGCGAAGGCTAAAAAACGTTAGTTCTAAACACCTGCTAAACTAATACTTTTTCAAACGACACCTAAGTGACACCCTCCCCCCTTCCATTACACCCCTCCTGTTATCGTTGACTATGCTAGGTAGCTATGCCAGAAGGTAGTCCACCTGATTGGATCAGTCCAGTTGTGTTGATCCATCTAGTTGGATTAATTCGATTGGTTGTATCGGACCGATTCATTTCACTTTGCACATCAAACACTAATAATACCATCCTTTTTACGATCCATCTCTACTCTCCTTCTCCATCCATCAGTCGGGAAGTGTCAGTTGGAAAGGGGTGTCAGTTGGGATTTTACCACCTTTTCTTTTGCTTAGGCTTAGGAAAACACTTCTAAACACTTTTTGCCCTACAAATCTAAAATCACACCTCAAGTTATCGGCTAAATTACTCTCCAATGGTCCCAATCCTCTCCTAATGGTCCCTATCCACCTTGAATTGTCTCAATCTGTTCTTAGTGGTCCTGATTGACCTTGGATGATCCTGGATCCCGGCAAAATATGTTATCTGTCTAGCTAGCAAGTGAACCATCAGAAACCATTGTGAATCCCAGAGTGGGTGGCAAAAAGACCTTTGGGCAGGTAAACCATCTAGACCACTCCTTTCGAAAATTATTCTAAATGGTCAAACGAACAGTTCTGTCTTGCCTCAAACGATGCCCTGAGTACATTAGTGAAAATTAAAAGTGGGCTTTCTGTCGCCAAATTTTCAGGTTGTGCTCAAGTTGTCCAACTGGACGTCCACCTCGAGGAGGGGAGACTACCTTAGTTTAAAAGTATTTCAACCTATCAGTTGACCAAATGACGTTTCAAAAACTTGGAGGGATAGGTCTTTGTATGCACCAAATTTTCAGAAAAAGTTGGTTCGCCCCACGCACCGGGGCGGTGCGGAGCGCCCCGGGGCATACCCCTCACTGGTGTCGACCTCAAGCATGTTATATGCCAAAATGTAGCTAGAAATCTGAGCCACATTTTGGTATGTTAACATGCCTGGAGATCGATACCTAAAATTAAGTGAAAAAACGCGAAAATAAATAATGGGAATTCCGGATTTTGGGGAGAGCTTTTATTAGAAAATAGATGGCTTCCGTTAGATCCTAAAACGGGATTACATTTATTCAACTTTGTACGACCATGTATCAGATGAGGGAGTTGCACAAAATATTAACTAACGTATTTTGAAAATTCGAGCACCCTTATGAGGAGATGGATATTTTATAGCCGGATTTTACTTCAACCGATGCATATCTTGTCAAAAGCCAAAAAGTCTGTTTCAAATCTCTTTTTGCTCTGACAGGAAATAAAAACTTTTTGGGTAGTCGGTATCTTGATACTTGACGATTTTATTTTTCGTCGATCGCCATCCGCTCACAAAATCACTCTCTCGCGTACCAAATAATTCTTGACAGCTACTTGTTTCCAGTTTTCGTGTTGCTTTGCTGATAAAAGAGAAAAATGGCGGATTCTTTGCAGAATAAGCTTCGTGATGACGCGATCAAGCTTGAAGAGGGGTTGAAGAAATTGCAAGAGATCAAGGACTGCCATTCGTTGCTGAAGAAGCACTTGACTAAAGATGTGATCAGCCAGCTGAAGGGCAAGGTGACTTCTCTCGGAGCTTCTCTGCTTGATGTTGTTCGCTCAGGTGGGTCATTTATCCGTATTGTCAGTTTTCTGAGTCGTATTTTTTATTTAGGTTTTGCCAATCCCGACTCTAGCATTGGTGTCTACGCTGCGGATCCTGAGTGCTACAAGACGTTCGCTGCCCTGTTCGATCCTATCATCCAGGAATATCATGGCTTTGGTCCTACTGAGAAGCAGCCAGCTGTTGACTTGGGTAAGGATCGCATCTCCGAGCTCGCTCAACTGGATAAGGAAGGCAAGTACATCAAGTCTACCAGGTTGTTTTTTTCTCGAAATCAGTTGTGATCTTTGCATCATGGTTTTTTTGTTTAGAATTCGCTGTGGTCGCACGCTCAATGGCTTTCCGTTCAATCCGCTGCTGAAAAATAGCCAGAATGCGTTTTGGTGCAATTTCAGTTTTTTTTTTGATTAGAAAAAATACTTATTCTAACAATTCAAGATCAAAGAAGTATGGAGAAAAATTATTGTGCACCAAGACTGTTTTTTCGCTTTGTCCTAAAGATCTATAAATGACCTTGTTTTTCTGTTTTAATCAATGAATACAGTCAAACTTCCCTAACACGTACCCCCTATAACACGTACACTTCCCTAACACGTACACGTTTTTTTTTTGATTTGGTTGGATTTACCTAAGCAAAAAGTCTATACATGTACCCTATATAACACGTACCTGAGCTTGGTCCCCAGCGGGTACGTGATAGGGAAGTTTGACTGTAGCAATAAAATTGTGAAATTTGCAGACAACTACGCCCGTGGACACTACACTATTGGAAAAGAAATCATCGACGTTACTTTAGATCGGATGCGCCGTCTTGCTGACAACTGTTCTGGTCTACAAGGCTTTCTGATTTTCCATAGTGAGTTTTTACAAGAATTATTCTTCTCCAAAATACATTGAAATCAAAATTAAGGTTTTGGCGGAGGAACTGGTTCGGGTTTTACCAGCCTTCTAATGGAACGCCTCTCCGTGGACTACGGTAAAAAGTCCAAGCTAGAATTTAGTGTGTATCCAGCCCCTCAAGTGTCCACTGCTGTAGTTGAGCCCTATAACAGCATTTTGACCACCCATACAACCCTTGAGCACTCCGACTGCTCATTTATGGTCGACAATGAGGCTATTTACGACATTTGTCGTCGCAATCTCGATATTGACCGGCCCTCCTACACCAATTTGAATCGGCTAATAAGTCAGATTGTGTCCTCCATTACTGCTTCTCTGCGATTCGATGGAGCTTTGAATGTGGACTTGACTGAATTTCAGGTGGGGAAATTGGTTGATTGGTTTGGGCGGTTATCATGGAATTTTTACCTTTAGTTAAAAAGCTCTTTTGTTCTTAACCAAAAACACATCCTAAGGTGAATTTAGAGTGCTTAACACGAATTTTAGGTTATTTTTGCAATTTTTTATATAAAAAGAGGAGGACATCATTTTTTTGCATACTCTTACTATTTTTAAGCAATTTTTTGTACTTTTTTTTTGAAAATTGTAAACCCCTAGTATGTTTTGATTTTAAAAAAAAGCAGTTACGAATGTAATTTAGTATTTCCAACCATAGTATTTTACTTAAAACTTCAATTTGCATATGTTTAATTAGCCACTAATGATATACATTTGAGAAACTGCAATAAAAATTGTGCAAAACTATTTTTCTAAGCTCCTTTTGAAACAATGCGCGATCTTTATAATTTTAGATGTCGTAAAACATGGGCAGGAACTCCTTTTGCCGAGTCCTCTCAAAAGTGTGATTTGACCATTTTTTGAGATGTTTTAAATGGCGGAAAGACTTTTTAAGGACCAGGGGTCTTGGGAGCTTGGAGTTGAGAAAAGCATGTATACCAAAGTTTTTTATGCGGTAGCCCCAGTTAACAAAACTATGTTCGAATTTCACCTTTTTAAGGTATCCACGTACTCTTTAATGGTGGTTTACCTTGGGGAACCAAGGTAAAAATTCAAAATTTTGGTCAAATTTGTTTTCAAAAATGTCCTTCCGCCACCTAAAAGCATTTTTTCTATCCTAACTACGGGCGGAGAAGCTCAAAAAAGTGATCCAAAACACTTTTGGGAGGACTCGTTAAAAAGAAGTTTAACCAGAACATGTTGTAAATACCTTTACAGTTAACTTTCGGCTCTATCTCACATGTGTTGCCAAAATTTACTTGGTCCCTCTGTTGTTTTTATAAGTATTTTGCCTTGGCCCTCTGTTGTTTTCTTTAAAATATCAAAACTAAATATTTAGAAAAAGATTTTCATGACTGGAGCCTTCCACATGGCGGATCTTTGGGGTATATAGAGGGTGGCGTTATATTGAAAACTGACTTTTTGTCGTAGTGAGCAGAACAGATGAATTTATCTGAATCGATAAATTTATCTACCAGATAAAATACCGATCGATTCTATCTGATAGATAAATTTATCTGTTCTGCACACTATGCTTTTTGTGTATTTTTAATTGTAATTTTACCTTTAGAAAAAATACCTTGAGCTAAAGGTAAAGGTAGAGGTTAAACTTGTTTCTAAGAAAACTAAAGGTAAATGTAACGGCGGAGTTAAAGGTAGACGTAAGGGTAAAAGCTAGAGGTAAAGGTAAAGCTTATTTCTACCGCCCCTGGTTGAATTGGATAAATTTATAAGATTTAAAATCGAAATTAAATTTTGCAGAAATTGTTGTACAAAATTGTTACATTCACTCATTTTTGTCAAAATTTAAATGTTTGGGTAAATTTTATTAAATTTTCCAGGCGTAAGTACTTTTGTCTCCTTTTCTACTTTTTTGAATTCGCGCCTTTTTTAATTTAATTTATTTTTGGCTGTTCGGTGCATTTTTCCTTTAACTTTTTTTAACTTAGCTAAAGCCTTAGTTATACAGGTTGAAACGTGTGTCCCAAACAACAAAGAACTTAAATTTAAAAAAGGCGCAGTTTCAAAATGGGGACCAAAAGGGGACCAAAAACTACAACTCAATTTTCTCTGGTTCATATCTAAATTACAATTTTAGCTTTACAAAGACCTCAGAATCCCACGTTTCAGACTAATCTGGTGCCCTATCCGAGAATCCACTTTCCTCTAGCAACTTTCGCGCCCGTGATCAGTGCTGAACGAGCTTACCACGAGCAAATGTCTGTGGGCGAGATTACGAATCAAGTGGATTTTTACATTAGCCACAAAAACAATCACCTAAACCAATGGATCCATTTTCAGTGTTTCGAGCCGCATAACCAAATGGTAAAATGTGATCCCAGACACGGGAAATATATGGCTGTTTGCCTGTTGTACAGAGGAGATGTGGTGCCCAAGGATGTCAATGCAGCGATAGCGGCTATCAAAACCAGAAGGTCTATCCAGTTTGTGGACTGGTGTCCTACCGGCTTCAAAGTCGGCATCAACTATCAGCCGCCGACTGTGGTTCCTGGAGGAGATTTGGCCAAGGTTGGCTTTTAATTACCTCTTTGGTTAAACATCCCTCTTACGTTTATATGTTAGGTTCCCCGAGCAGTGTGCATGCTGTCCAACACCACAGCCATTGCTGAAGCCTGGGCTCGCTTAGACCACAAGTTTGATCTGATGTATGCCAAAAGGGCATTTGTGCACTGGTATGTGGGCGAAGGAATGGAAGAGGGAGAATTCAGCGAGGCCAGAGAAGATCTGGCAGCTCTGGAGAAGGATTACGAGGAAGTAAGTTATTGCATAAAGTTTGTACGCTTGAAAGACGCATAAAGTTCATTAAAAGAGTCGGAATCGTTTCCTAGTGTGGTCGCTCAACGGCCAAAGAAACCAAATAGCCTAAGGTGAAAAGGATGGTTAATCATAAATAAACCACCTATCTGGTGCACGCATGGACTGCAAGTGTTCAGCCACAGAATCACAAAGATTTGCAGAAAAAAATCAAAAATGAATATTCATTCCAGGATAGGGGGAAGGACCCTAATTAAAACGTAAATATTTTCAGGGTTGTCGGGCACCGAAATCTTTGGCACACCGTGCCGGGCCGAGGTCGACAAAAATTGCCGAACCCGGCATGCCGAACCGACAACTCTACATATTAGGTCGTCCAATAAGTTTTGAGAAAAAGCACGTGGATTCGCTTTAATTTTCAAAGTGCATCGTTTCGCACATTTGACAATGATGTCTCTACGTGTCATATACCATTTTGTAGCCCGTTCTCTGTTCTTTAAAATGTGATCTTGAACAATTCTTTGTTATTGAAAAATAGGATCAAAAATAGGAAAACAAAAAATGTGCATAAATTTACCAAACTTGAGAAATTATTTGTTTTTTTATTTTTGGTCCAATTTTGAACGAGCTTACCACGAGCAAATGTCTGTGGGCGAGATTACGAATCAAGTGGATTTTTTCATTAGCCACAAAAACAATCACCTAAACCAATGGATTCAAGTTGACTTTTCGAGTCGCTGAAATGGCCTTTTTCTGCCGGAAATTTGAACAAGCTTTGTGCTGGGGTTTTCTTATTACAATTTTTTTCGACCAGCGTGTAGCCTAAGAGCTCAACTTTCTTAGTAGCTATCAACTGACCAAATCAGGTTTCAAAAAGTTGGAAGAAAAGTCTTTATAGGGACCAAATTTTTGGAAAAATTTGTTCTGTTCAAAGACCTTTTCCTCCAACTTTTGAAAATCTCATTCAGTCAGTTGATAGCTTGTAAGAAAGCTGAGATCCTGCGCTATACGCTGGTCAAAAAAAATTGAAAAGTAATAAGAAAACCCTTGAAAACAAAAGCTTTTTCAAATTTCCGGCAGGAAAAGTGCCATTTTCGGCAGAAAAAGCGCCATTTCAGGGTCGAAAAGTGTAACAACCCATATTTAAGCTATATTTGAAATAATTTTAAGACTCAAACAAGCATTTATAACTGTTCGTTTAGTAAAATAACCCTTCAACTTTCAGGTCGGCGTCGATTCTCTGGAAGATGCTGGAGAAGAAGGGGACGAATATTAAAAAAATGTTATGTTTATTTGAAAACTAGTCCAATGATTTTAGTATACTTCCGCGTCCGTTATTTATGTGGTATCTAAATTGGCAGTTTTCCTACTTATATATATCAGTCACTGTGTGTAAACATAATAAAAGTGGCTAAGAATATTTTGCAAATAGTTGAAAGGGTACGTTTTTGAAGTCGTCTCACAATACGAAAGCACAATGTGTATGCACAACTCCATCAAGACTAGATAATTTATTGCATACGACAGGACAATTACTACGCAGATATAATCACTTATTCTAGTATTCATCATTGTAGCGGATGACCAGCCGTTTTGGGAGCTCGAAGCGACCTTATGGATCCTTTTTGGCGATAGAAATTTTGAAGACGTCCAAGATATGATGATGGTCTGCCATGAAGTAGACCGGCTACTTCACGAATATGATTCAAGGCAGACCAAAATTTTGTGACCGTTCACCTTTCATCTTTGCCGAACACCTGGGAGGATTGCTTAAAAAGGCAAAGAACCAAAAAGCAAAAAAAAACCGGCACAAAAGTAAAAGAAACTTATTTAATAATGCATATGCTTCGTGACAGACTAAAACGTAGAGATGATCATGTGTTCTAAAAAGAAGAAGGAGACGGCTCTTGACATACTCAGTTGCTTTCCGATCGCTTTGCACATTACCTGAAAAAAGCGAACAAAAAGCAATGGACGACAAATTATCTGAAAAACTTATCTAATGCACAGCAGACCAATTATTTTGTATTTCTTTGAGAGTATTGTGAATTGTGACATACGATTACATCGATTCACAACACAGAACACAACATCTCAAGAAAAACAAGCATTGAGTCGGAAAAATTTTCAACGTGTGCAGTGGGGAAGCGGAGATAGAAACAATGGGTCCAAATTTATCTGAATAGTAGTCATAGAACGCATTTGTGACATAGCACTGTCTATGTCTCTAACCGTGTCTGCTTTCTAACTTTCAAACTTCTCTGACATGAAAATGGTGTCTCTAGCATTTGTCCATGACG